>JAFMOD010000306.1:157880-178990 GCA_019802435.1 Corydoras maculifer | reverse complement strand
TTTTTTTTTTTTTTTTTTTTTTTTTTTTTTTTTCCCACTTGAGTGTAAAAAGTGGACCAGGTGGAACAGATTCCTCTCACTCATTATTCATTGCGTCCCCCTCACACTCTCACCCACTCTGCAGGGTAAACGATACTGGCCTGCTGTCTTACAAAGACCATTTACCTCTCAGCGAGATTGCCATCGGAGACACAAATAGAACGGGCTCGCAGGCGCTGTTCCAGATAGGACCTCTGCGCTGCTCTGGCGATCGTGGGTGGCTTTATTTCATTCCTTCTGTCTTTTTACTGATTTCTTAGCTTCTCAACTCATTTACATCTACAGCTGAGCCTCCGTGCCTGAATTAACCCTCCATTTCTTCCGTCCCTTCTTCCTTCCCATCGGCACCTCAGGATTTTTGTGGAACTCTGCGTCGTTTTTCGCCGAGTCCTCGTATCTGCACTTCCCCACACTGCAGGCAGAACTAAACATGGACATCGCCTTCTTTTTCAAGACCGGCGCCTCCTCTGGTCTTTTCTTGGAGAATGTGGGAGTAAAAGATTTCATCAGGCTGGAACTGAGCTGTGAGTCCATTGCAGTGCATCCTACAAGAAGCTGAAGCATTAGATACATTAATGGAATGGAGTCAATGTCTTCGGGTTTCAACCGAAGCTATTACAAGGTCACTATGAATTGCTTGCTGTCATTACATTCTGCTCCCCTGACCCTCATATGAAGCCTCATGTATAAAGCCGTAGGTATTAAACACTTCCACATGGTGCGTGCACAGTATTCATGTGCTATAACATCTCCAGGTTCATATTACGGTGTGGACGCATGATGCTGCACATCGCTCATATGAACAGCAGAATGTCATGACCTTGAGCTCACGTAGCGCCCCGTTTTGACTTCTCCAAGCTCTGACCTACTTAAAATATGCAAATGAAAGACTGGTTTCCATTTTTATTTTCCTCGCCATTGCAGAGACACGAAGCACGGGGGACTGGGAGATTAAAGCGGAGGTCACAAAAACCATATTTGCTCTTGATTATAAATGCATGACTATGAAATGACTGTGCAGCCATGACAATGTTGCGGCAATGTGTGAGGAAAATCCATTTATTTTCCTACCCAAAGCGTTTTGCAGTTTGTGTAAATGATAAAACGGGATAATGGACATAAGGATTTTCCACGCTTGCTTTCCCCAGCTCCCTCGATGGTCACCTTTACCTTTGACCTCGGCGATGGTCCAGTGGTTCTGATGGTCAGGTCTACAGTCCCTTTGAATGACAGGCAGTGGCATCGTGTGCGAGCCGAACGGAATGTGAAGGAGGCCTCGCTGCAGGTGGACCTGCTGCCCATGCAGGTTGTTGAGGCAACAGGGGAAGGGCAGTACCGACTCCAGCTCACCAGCCAGCTCTTCATTGGTCAGTATATTCTTTCCAGAAGTATTGGGACACCCACACATTACACCCACAGGAGATTTTACAGCAGCTCATTTAAATTCTGTTCACTCTTTGTGCCTATAATGGTGTTTATATTCATCTGGAAAGGATTTCTACAACTTATATCAACTTATATACCATACGCCATATTAAGAAGAAAGGGGAAGAACATGCTAAATGTTAGACTCTCAGTGCTGGGGATCCAGGTTCGAATCCTGATCTGGGTAGAGTGTCCATGTTTTGCACTTGGGTTTCCACTGGGTTACCGATTTCCTCCTACATTCCAAAAACATGGAGGCTGTTTTAAATTGCCCCATATAGTGAGTGTGAGTGTGTTATGGAGACACACTTACACTCACTATATGGGGCAATTTAAAACAGCCTCCATATAGTGAGTGTGAGTGTGTCTCCATTACTGGAGACACACTCACACTCACTATATATATGGGGCAATTTAAAACAGCCTCCATGTAGTGAGTGTGAGTGTGTCTCCAGTAATGGATTGTTGTCCTGTCCAATGTGTATCCCGACTCTAGTAGAGTCCTCATCCCCAGTCCATGCCCATCCAGAGGAGAACGTTTCGGGCGCTGGGCAGATACACCCCAGGACAGGGCACCAATCTATCACTGGGCACACACTAACTTACACACACACTCTATATGGGGCAATTTGGAGAACTCAATTGACTTGATCCATGTTTTTGGAATGTGGGAGAAAACCGGAGAACCCGGAGGAAACCCACGCAGACACGGGAAGAACATGGAAACTCCACCCAGATGGGGATTCGAACCAGGAATCCCTAATGTTGAGAGGCGAACCTGCTAACCACTAAGTCACCGAGTCGCTGCGGAAGATAATGAGACAAGAAATTCAGCAATAATAAAAAAGCAAACATTAAATTATAACTTTGAATTAATCATAAATATTCATCTATGATTCAGAGAATTCATCAGAATTCATACTCCGCCCCAACATTCTTTATTTCGAGAGAGAATAAAGTTCCTTCTCGCTCCGGCTGGTTAATCACAGCTATTGTGTATTCTGTTTTTTCCGATTTCAGATTCGCAGTGTGAGATCACACATTTCTACATGCATACGACTACTTTACTGAACATATTTCATATTCTTGTAACTAAACTTTACCGCTACCTTTTGTAATAATTAAAGGCTTTTCTCTGGCGTCTGTAACTGAATGCGCCGAATGCACAAAGCTACAAAACTACAGATGTAGTCATCATGGTCATTAGCTGTCCCTGTGAATTTCTTCTAATTAGGCAGTTTGAGATCCACCCACAGAGACAAGCAGCCCATTACACATAATGCAACTTTGCAAACAATTTCAGTACTGAATAAACACTACATGGACTTTTCTCTATTGCATCAAGGAGAATAAGGAACACAGTAGAACTTGTTCAACCCAATAAATGATGAAAGACCTTAAAACATTATTAATTCACTGAGGGTTGCGGCTCTGCTGGATTTCACTAGGTTGTTCTGACTTATTGTAAGTCCTGAATAGAGTCTGTTTCAGGTCCGCTTGTTTCCCTGCTTTCTGAAGAAAGTTCTTTAGTTGTTTTGGTAAAGAGCATCTTCTCATCTTAGACCTTTAGTCCGAAACCCCTAATAAGAGGTAATTCTACACCATGAAAGGCCTCTTATAACCCAAGTTAGGTTAGAGCATCACATTTGCAGAAACTCTATATGGTTCACCGAATCATTGCTTCTTATGTCCTGAGATTAGAGCCAGAACGCCGGTGTTAGACTGGGAGTTTATCATTAAGCTTGTCTCTCCAGCCTGTGTGTTGGCTCTCTCTGCTAGCCCATGCATTAATGACTGTAGACTCTCCTGCGCGTCTCACACGGATAGAGTGTCTAATGAAGCATTAATGTTTCAGTTTCACACAGTCATTATGTAGATTTCTTGTAAGGAATCACAGCATTAATTGAAAAAGATCTGCAAGCAGTTAAAAAAGGGAAACTTTCAAAGTGAGCTTATTAGCTCATTTGGATTTTTAAATGTTCGCAGTTACTCTGCTGATTCCACTCTGGACTTTGGAAGTGCAGAAGTTTCCTACATCTTACAATTTAATGTGGTGTATCAGGTCAGCTGATATGAAATGATGGTATGTGTGTGTGAGTGTGTGTGTGCCCAGCAATGGATTGGTGCCCTGTTCTGGGTGTATCTGTCCAGCATCTGAAATGTTCTCCCTCCTGGCGTCCCTCGAATAGGATTGATAATCAATGTCTCTGATGGCATGGTGGTGTAGTGGTTAGCACCCTTGCCTTTCAGAGCTGGGGATCCAGGTTTGAGTCCCGATCTAAGGGGAGTTTTCATGTTCACCTCGTGTCTGTGTGGGTGTTCTCCGGGTTCTTTGGTTTCCTCCCACAGTCCAAAAACATGGACTTAAAGTTGACTGCTTTAATGTAATTTGCCCCTATCTGAATTGCCCTTACGTAATATGTGTGTCTGTGTAAGTGAGTGTGTTCCTAGCAATGGATTGGTACATGTAGTGGCGACTGGTGCTAAAAAAAATTAAGGGGGGGGGCGCAAACAAACGACAGAATTTTATCCTCTATTAGGGTCGCGGGGAAGTTCCCAATGCCCATCCAGGGGAGAACATTTCGGGCGCTGGGCAGATACACCCAGGACGGTGCACCAATCTATCGCTGGGCACACTCTCACGCACACAGACACACTCTATATGGGGCAATTTGGAGAACTCAATTGACCTGATCCATGTTTTTGGACTGTGGGAGGAAACCAGAGAACCCGGAGGAAACCCACGCGGACACGGGGAGAACATGGAAACTCCACCCAGATGGGGATTCGAACCAGGAATCCCTAGTGCTGAGAGGCGAATGTGCTAACCACTAAGCCACCGTGCCGCCCTACTAATGAACCACACATGAGTTAATGAGTCAATTCGGGAATTGTCCAACCACTCGATGCCTAAATAAAATGATCCAGTAGTAACACACTACCAATAGTGACGCACTAGAATGGGTGTGTTCGGGACGCAGTGAAAAAACATAAAATAACCAATTAGAAATCAGCCTCAGATCACATGCTTGCCAAAAGTTTGTGAGCCCACATACACACTCATTAGACCGGCGCCCCGCAAATAGGAAGTGTACACAATGGGATCAATTACATGTTTGGTTTTTTTTCAATGAATTCTAGCATGTCTATTAGACACACAGTACAAATAAATACATTTATAGTTACCTATTTTGCACTTCCTAATAAATTCAGTGTAATATCTGAACAATTTTAAGGCGGCGGCACCCCAGCCACCATTGGAAGAGCCGCCACTGGTCCCCTGTCCTAGGTGTATCTGCCCAGCGCCCATAACGTTCTCCACTAGATGGACATAGGAACCCACCTGCAAGTATTGAGCAGAAGACGATAAAATGAGAATAATTATTGTCTTAAAATCCAAATTGCAGAAACATCAAAACATTGAAATCGGATCAGAGTAAACACACATCTTCATAAGGCTGTCTATAATTTAATATAAAATATGAACCCTTATTCAAAAGTCCTTCAAATTGTCTCGTAGGGGGGGCGCCGACCACTCAGAGAGGTTTCCTTGGATGTCTACGTGCCCTCAACATTAACGGCCTGAACTTCGACCTTAACGAACGTGCCAAGATGACCCCTGGAATGAATTCGGGCTGCCCGGGTCACTGCAGCAGCGAGAGCCAATGCCACAACGGAGGGAAGTGTCTAGAGAGTAGGAACAGCTACACGTGCGACTGCACACACACAGCCTTCAGTGGAGCCACCTGCAGAACCGGTGAGTACAGGGCGCCGGGTAACGTCATCCGTTTGGTTAAAGCCAAAAACGGGGCGTGAGAAACAGTCCATGATGTAATGGACGGAAATAATGCCCGTCGACGGCGTGCGATGACAGCTTTCCCTGATGCTCTCAACTTCTCAAAGTTGTTTTCCGTCTGGTCAGAAAGCAGGAGTGAGCCGGGCTGACAGCACGTCCTTGCTTGTCAACTCTACTCAATTTCTTTGAAGCAAAGTTAGTGGGCCATAGAGGAGAAGCTTCACCTGCCGGGGCAAATCTAATTACAGGTTTCCTGCTCCTCCTTCAGCCCCACCAATGGCCTGTCAATCAAATTAGTGATGTAATGGCTCTTTCTTTTCTCCGGGTGATTGGAGATTTTAAACGACTGTTTACAGCTCTCCGTGGTGCAAGGTCAACAAAGGAAGGGCTTGTAATTAATCTAATTAGGTTGATGAAATATAGTTTAACAGCTGCAGATTCTGTAGTGGCAATAAAAAAGTCATTGGGAAATATTTTTTATTAACTATTGAAGTAATCTGTATAATAAAAATTGATATGTATAATATATGGGTGGCCTAGTGGTTAGTATGTTCTCCTTTCAGCGCTAGGGATTCCCGGTTCGGATCCCAATCTGGGTGGAGTTTCCATGTTCTCCCCGTGTCCGCATGGGTTTCCTCCAGGTTCTCCGGTTTTCACCCACAGACCAAAAACATGGCTCAAGCTCAATTGAAGTCTCCAAATTGCCCCATATAGAGTGTGTCTGTGTGAGTGAGTGTGAGCCCAGCGATAGATTGGCGCCCTGTCCTTGGTGTATCTGCCCGGTGCCCGAAACGTTCTCCCCTGTATGGGCATGAGAAACCCCCCCCCCCCCTCCCCCCCGCAACCCTAGTAGAGGATAAAGCGGAATATAATGGATGGATAGATGGATATCTTAGGTACAAGATTTATTTTTTTACTTAAATTGATGGTAAACTGTATTTTTTGGATAAATGACTCTTGAAGCTAAGACAGTAGCACAGTTACAGACAGTTTCATCGTGGGTGAAATAGTTTAGGGTTAGGGTTTCGGAACATCAATCTAGTTCCATTCCCAAGTCCGCTTAAGTCAGTGTGGGCATTTGTTCATGTCCCTTAACCCTCATAGACCAATGAAGTCCTGTTGTCATTTCTGTTATGTCCATATTTGTCACTCTGGGTCAATATTCCAAACCCACTAGTTTAATCCTGGTCCATAATGGATTTCCTAAAGCAACAATCCACTGCTGCTCCAAACATCTATCTCTTTTATTGTATTCCCCTAAAGACCGCAATAAACTGCTCTTACTTCACCACTCAAGCACTAATTTTCCTTTCAATCCATACTCTTTCTATTCATGTCTCAGCTATTTCTGCATCCTTTGAAAGAGGAACCTCTGTAACATACACCCTTCAGGAGCCCTTCTCTGTCATGAGGAACCAGGACGCCAAACAACTGCAGAGCAAAGCTTACAACGATATTTTTAAATCACGAGAGGATGTGACAATCGGCTTCCAAACCAGATACGTTCCAGCCCTGCTGCTGCTCATTAGAGCCCAGGACCAGCGCTACATGGCCTTTATTCTGACACAAACTGGTAAGAAAGCCGATCTGAAAGAGAAGTTCAAGTTTCATTAAGGTCCCTTAATCACATTTGATGTTTCCTTTATATAAAGGTGATCAACCTGCACTCGGGTTGCTGTTTTGCTATTCATTCTGCAATGAATTAAATAATTTAGCATTATGTGATCACCTCAAAGTGAAATAAAGGTTGGACAAACACCCTTCTTTCTCTCAACTTATCATATAGATGGACTTTGTAGTTTTACAATTACAGACTGTAGTCCATCTAGCTTTATGTTCATATTATTATTATTTTTACATTTCTATTTGCGATAAATAAACATAAGATAAGATAAACCTTTATTTGTCCCACAATGGGGAAATTCACATTCACATACAGTACCAGTCAAAAGTTTGTACACATCTTCTTGCTCCATTGATTATTTCCTTCACTTACCATATAGATGGACTTTGTAGTTTTACAATTACAGACTGTAGTCCATCTGTGTTCTGGTGTTTGTTAGTCCCCTGTTGGTTCTCTGTTCTCTGTTGGTCAGGAGCATCACAGAACAGGTATCATTTGGGTGGTGGATTGTTTATTGTCAGTTCTGCAGTGACACTGATGTGCTGAGGGGGTTTTAGTGCAGCAGTGCTGCTGTAGTTTCATTTCTTCACCTCAGTGACACTGCTGGGATAGGACTAATGCACCAACCCAATAATTCCTGCTCTGTGGTGGTACTATTGGGGACCATTAGAGAACAGAGTAAATGGGATGTACACAGTATGTACTGTAGAACACAATAGAAACAGTACAATCTTTTTTTTTTTTGCAATTGAGTGCAATTAAAAAGTTACAATTCATTATTCGTAGTAGTGCCTCAACATCGTCATGATGACATTACGGCAAAAGTCAGTAGCCAGAACTTTTGACCAATTGGGGCAACTTGTCCGAAACTTTATTTTGTGGTTCATGCTTTATTTTTTTTTCAGCAAATACAAATGTGTTTTCATTAAATAACATAATAATAATAATAATAATAATAATAATAATAATAATAGATTTTTTTTTATACCTTTCAAGAAACACAAGGCACTTAAAATATAAGAAGAAAAACTTTAATAAAAATGAAAAAGCAGGATTATAGGAACAACATCTCATAGAGTAAAAAAAAGAATAATAATAATAAATAAATAATTAAATTAAGAATTTGAAAACGCAGACCTAAAAAGACATGTTTTTAAAAGCTTAATATCACATAAGAAACTGTGCATTGTTCCTGTGATTTCTGACACTTTTGTGAAAGTTCATTATTGGATAATCTAATCTAATATAGCGGCACGGTGGCTTAGTGGTTAGCACGTTCGCCTCTCACCACTAGGGATTCCCGGTTCGAATCCCCATCTGGGTGGAGTTTCCATGTTCCCTCCGTGTCTGCGTGGGTTTCCTCCGGGTTCTCCGGTTTCCTCCCACAGACCGAAAAAATGGATCAAGGGCAATTAAATTCTCCAAATTGCCCCATATAGAGTGTGTCTGTGTCACCCCCCCGACCTTAATATCGGATAAAGCGGAAGATAATGAATGATTGAATGCATAATCTAATATTATTTTTTAATAAAATAGAAATACCTTTTTTTATTTTTAGACAACAATCGCACCATCAAAACCTGTAATCATCTCACTTTATGTCCACAAACAGTCTGTAAATGTAAAACTAGAAAATCTATCTTTACAGAAAGTACAACTGATGCAATGCACAATAAGTGAAGCAAAGAGGGGGGCGTGTCCAAACGTTTGACTGGTACTGTATCTTAACATCTATATGGTTTTGCGACTGCACTTTGAATTATATTGTATGGATCATTCTGCAACATGTTGGGTTCACATTCCCGTTAGTGCCTGAACTAACACATTGCACAGAGTGACATGGTAATAATAAGCCATTACAATGTGAAAGCTGCGAAAGAACAATTATTGTACCTTTGTATGCACTCGCCATTGAATAGAAAATGTGTGGGTTCGGTCTACATACAGCCTTTGTGATATAAACGTTTCACCTTAGCCCTGTATTTTCCCCACAGAGACTGCATTGGCATGTTACCCCTTGACTACACAGTCATTAGATTCAACTGTAAGTGGTCGTTCTCTGCCAACCAGTCAAAATGCAACAGTCTGTATATCTTCATCACTCCCTGTTTTAAGGGTAATTACAGATACCTCAGCAGGAAGTGTGGAGAGGGGAAAAAATGTAATAAACACAGATGTTCTTCATTTGAAATGCTAAAAATAATTAAATGATTATTTACAGCAGCATATGGGAAGATTCTCATCACGAAGAACCTTTTTTTAAGTCAGCTTCTCATCACATCACACCTCAATATTAAAAGCTGTTGAAAGCAGTCTGTAAACAAATGCATTCGTATATATGTACAGTTATGGGAACCTATTCATTTCTTACATTGGTCTTTGATTACACTTCAGTATTTGTTTGGCATCACTGGTGAGAGAACACAATCTTTTAAAGTGGCTGAGATTGGTTTTCATACATCCTTCATAACACACAGAACCCTTTGTATCAGGCAGTAACTGGGAGACAGAAAGAGATGAAGAGGAGGCGGTTGAGTGGGGGTAGGATTGTGTTTCTTACACAATAACTGATAATGAATTACCGAATATAGAATATCATTTAGTCAAACAGATTGCAGTAAACAAACAATGCAAGTACAAGTATAGAGTCACTACATCTTTAAAAAAAACATCATCATCAACATGATCTTGGAAATATTATTAAAAGCAAGCAGCTGTTTTTGCAAATATGTAACCAATGGTTATTGATTTTAATAAATAATGGTTATTGATTTTGAGAGCTGGATTTGGTCTCGCAGGCAGTTTGCAGATCTGGTACAGGCTGAATCAGGAGACGGGGCCGGAGACGTTCAGTCCCAAATCTGCCACGCTAGCGGATGGACAGTTCCACTGGCTCAGAGTAAACCTGGATGGGAGTGAACTTCATGTTCAGGTAAAGAAGGAGGACTCAGAGGAGAGTGTGGGAGTGTGTGGTAACTGGTCATTGTCACCTGTGATTCTTTTCACCTAAGTGACCTTTTCTAGACTGATTATCCTAATTAGGACGTATCCCAAGGGTGAACAGTTTAGAGAGGCCATCAGCAATTGCAGGCCCGACACAAAAAAATATTTATGCACACATTCCCAACTATGGGCAGCCCATGCAGACAAAAGCAAACATAGAAAGACATGCAAACATAGAAAGAACCTAGTCAGCCTTTTCAAGGAGTCGAACTCAGAACCTTTGTGCTATATGCAGCCCTTAGATTAAATAGTCTCTGATATGTACATATATATATATATATATATATATATATATATATATATATATATATATATATATATATATATATATATATATATATATATATATATATAGATATATAGATAGATAGATAGATAGATAGATAGATAGATAGATAGATAGATAGATAGATAGATAGATAGATAGATAGATAGATAGATAGATATATCCATCCATCCTTTATCTTCCACTTTATCTTCTATTAGGGTCGCGGTGGGGTTCCCCATGCCCATCCAGGGGAGAACGTTTTGGGCGCTGGGCAGATACACCCAGGACAGGACACCAATCCATCACTGGGCACACACTCACTCACACAGACACACTCTATATGAGGCAATTTGGAGAAATCAATAGACTTGATCCATGTTTTTGGACTGTGAAACCGGAGAACCCGGAGGAAACTCATGCGGACACAGGGAGAACATGGAAACTCCACCCAGATTGGGATTTGAACCGGGAATCCCTAGCGTTGAGAGGCGAATGTGCTAACCACTAAGCCACCCATATGTGTGTGTGTGTGTGTGTGTGTGTGTGTGTGTGTGTGTGTGTGTGTGTGTGTCCTATATGGTCTTTCCATTGTGACCTTCCCCAAACTGTTCCCACACATTTACAGCCCCAGGGGGGCAATTGGGGTTGGGTGCCTTGCACTTTAAAATTCTGATAACTATTAAGATTATGTTTAAATGCTGCTCTCCATATTGTTTGTGTGTAATAAAAACATTTATACAGTTTAAATAGCATGGGGACAGTCGTAGGCTTGTGGTTGAAGAATCAGCCTTACCATCTATAGGCCCCGGTTCGATTCCACACCCACCAGTGCCATGGCTGAAGTGCCCTTGGGAAAGACGCCCAACCCAATTGTTACCCGGGCGCAGTATGCAGGGCTGCCCACCGCTCTGGCATGTGTGCTAACTTCAATAGAGTGTGTGTATGTGTGTGTTACACTGCAAAGATGGGTTAAATGTGTCCAATTCCTCTGTGTGTAGGTACTTTATCACACTTTACTTACTCACTACATTAATTATCATCTAAAACCATTAGCTCGCATGAATAGATAAAAAACAAGGGAAGAAATTAATATTATTTATTAACATTTATATAATAAAGAATACAATGCAATAGTGAAGCTCTTAATGTTAAATCTTTATTTTGTTGCTATGTTGTTGTTGTGTCAATGAGTTAACGCCTCCACTTTATGGGACAGCTCACATTTCTCGCACGTCTTTATGAACATCATCAATGTCAGCTCTACCAAGACCAATTAACAAACATGGCCACATATTAGTCTCCGCTGTCTGCCGTCATTTATGCTTTTCTATTTTTTTTCCAATCATGCTACAGCACATGCTCACTAATTACACCCCCGAAAGCCATCGCGGTGGCAAAGAGGCAGTTTATCGAACCGGGCCCCCAATGTGTCATTTACAGATAAATACACAGATAGATATACCACCCACTTCATACAACCTTGAAGCAAAGCCCAGGCTCCGTTACATTGTGGTGACCTTGTTCAATGAATCTTGACTTTTCTATAAGTAGTATAAATGATCTGTGTTTGATCATTCCACAGATCGATAACACCATGACGCAGCAGTACAGCCTGTCTCCTGGCTCTTTACTGACGCCGATGATGAATTTAACTCTGGGAAGGACCCGAGGTGAGTTTTAGACTTTGCTTAAAAGGTTTTAGCCCTGGTTTCTCCACCGAATGCAGCAGCCAGAAGCTTAAAGTAGGCTTTTTAGTACCACCAAAAACAGATGCCATAATTCCCCTTGAATTATAATGACTGGCTTCTCTGATTTATCTCTGTCTCAGCTGCCAGTAATGAGGCCTTTGAGTGGTGTGAGTGCTCGGGTGTGTGTGTGTGTGTGTGTGTGTGTGTGTGTGTGTGTGTGTGCGTGTGTGTGTTGTTTTTTTTGGGCGGCAGGTTAAAATGAGGTAGGTTGTTGGCAGGGCAGGGGAGTGAGAGAGTGCTTTTTGAGCTGTCAGCACTGCAACAGATGGGTTGAGTGAAGGGTAAATGGATTTGCACAATGTTGCCTAGGAGACGTTGTTTTTTAATCGTGTAAGTAACAAAGAGGGCATGATGTGGTGCGACCCTCATTCTTTGGAAAAGAAAGGAAGAGATTTGATTTAGATTTGAACTAATGCAGTCTGGACACAAGCATCACGAACAATATTATGAATATAATAAATACAAATGGAGAAATAATGATAATAATAAAGTGCACATCCAATTTTGACAGGACATTTTGGGAAGATAATGGACTGCAAATATATTCGAAGGATTGATAGATTAATTAATAGAGACAGTAACCAATTTTTCTGTCCCACTCTGACATTTTAGTACATTAGTGCATTTCTTTACTGGTATAAAGGTCATATGTATCTTATTATGTCTCACAACAACAGATGTCAAATGTAATTAAGCAATACAGCTCAAGCAGGTGTGCGTCATTGTGAATAAATCATGGGAAAGAGGTTTTTATTCCCAATAATACACAACCTTAAGTGCCTTATAGCTTTTAGAAAATGGTTACAAACACACTATAATAAAAAAAATAACAAGGTTTGATTCACAAATGCGTTTATTGAAGGCGAAATTGTCAAGAATGTGATCCAGTTTTTAAAGTGAACACAGAGCGCTGAGTAACAGGATTCCGATTTCTCTAACAATCAAACACTGACATCTAGTGGCAAATTACAAACCAGTTTATAATAAACAGCCACAAAAAAACTCACTGTTTTGATTAATCTGTATTTCCATCCATCCTTTATCTTCTGCTTAATTGTCTACTAGGGTCATGGGGGTGGGTGGTTCCCCATGCCCCTCCAGGGGAAAATTTTTTGGGCGCTGGGCAAACCCATGACGCGCTAAAACACACTTCATATGGGGCAATTTAGAGCATTCAATTTACCTTGATTCATGTTTTTGAACTGTGGGAAGAAAACCCACGCAGACACAGGGAGAACATGGAAGATCTCATATTGGGGGGGTTCCTCATGCCCATCCAGTGGAGAACATTTCAGGTGCTGGCCAGATACTTCCAGGACAGGGCACCAATCTATCACTGGGCACACACATATTCACACACTATATAGGGCAATTTATAGCATTCATACCTTAAATCCATGTTTTTGGACTGTGGAAGGAAACCACAGAACCCAGAGGAAACCCATGCGGACATGGGGAGAACATGGAAACTTCACCCAGTTTAGGATTTGAACCTGAATCCCCAGCACTGAGAGGCGGGCATGCTAACCACTAAGCCACCGTGCCGCCTCAGCTATTTATTAATTAATTTATTCTTTTGACATCTAATCTGCTTATCCTGATCCGGATCATGGGAGATGCTGTGGCCAATTTCCCCTCTCATTGGGCTAAAGAGGTGGAAACGCCCTGCAAACGGGTCAGCAGTTAATTTCAGGACTGCAAGCCAAATATAAATCATGATTTTAATGTCAAACTGTGTTGAGTGTTTGGCAACTGTTTTCAGGAACATCCTGGTTCACAGTCTGGCATCTAAAAGTTAATTAGAGTAATAACCGTTTCGACTGTAATTGTTGTATTATAAATATGATCATATAGGCACAATTAACATTTGAGTTGAATTATGAATAATCATCAGAGCAGAGGACAGAGGTGGTGGTGTGGTGGGGGTTAATTGTTATGGGAGGGGAACACCATGGTAATTCGGCAACAAAGAAGAAAAGTTTATGTGTTGCTTGGCAACAGGGCCAGTCCATTTGATTGGTGGAGATAATCCCAATCTGGGTCAATGCCCACTCATATGGTCCTGTTATAATGGATATCAATACATCTGTGATTATCTTTAGCAACCGGCCTGAAGTCTTGTACGTACAATATATACAATATAAAATATGATCATAGGGGCAACCAGAAGGGGGCATAAATAGAGTCTGACTGGCCTCCCAGAATCTCCTTTAGATGGCTGGGTGGAAAAAAGCCAGATGCTACCAGCCTGCAGATGACAACAGCATGCTTACTTAATGGAGTTTAGTGAGAACCCCATTTCGCAGGGCTCGAGTTAAAGTTCAGTTATTTATATGGTCAATCCATCCATCCATTATCTTCCACCTCATTCTCTACTAGGGTCGTGGGAGGGGTTTCCCATGCCCATCCAGGGGAGAGTGTTTTGGATGCTGGGCAGATACACCCAGGACAGGGTGCCAATCCATCGCTGGGCACACACTCACTCACACAGACACATTCTATATGGGACAATTTGGAGAACTCAATTGACTTGATCCATGTTTTTGGACTGTGGGAGGAAACCGGAGAACCCGGAGGAACCCACGTGGACACGGGGAGAACATGGAAACTCAACCCAGATGGGGATTTGAACCGAGAATCCCTAGAGCTGAAGAGAACGTGCTAAGGAAACTGTGGCAAGGAAAAAACTTGCATGTTAAGTTGTTTTTTTAGGGAGAAACGCGTTATATAAAAGTGTTATAAAATTAAATTGCTTGAACAGGCAGCATCCACAGTGCAGGACACCCATGTAAAGATTGTAGAATGATCCAGTGTCCATTTTCAAAAATTGGAAAACCTATATAGGGCGGCACGGTGGCTTAGTGGTTAGCACGTTCGCCTCTCAGCGCTAAGGGATTCCCGGTTCGAATCCCCATCTGGGTGGAGTTTCCATGTTCTCCCCGTGTCTGCGTGGGTTTCCTCCGGGTTCTCCGGTTTCCTCCCACAGTCCAAAAACATGGATCAAGTTAATTGAATTCTCAAAATTGCCCCCCTATAGAGTGTGTCTGTGTGAGTGAGTGTGTGCCCAGCGATGGATTGGCACCCTGTCCTGGGTCTATCTTCCCAGCGCCCGAGGCGTTCTCCCCTGGATGGGCATGGGGAACCCCACCGCGACCCTAATAGAGGATAAGCAGGAGATAATGAATGAATGAATGAATAAAAGGAAAACCTATATGACCTCAGTGAGGTCAGGACTGCAACACCACTAGTCCAATAGAAATCCAGGTTCTGCCCTAAAGTTATTGTTGCCATGGTGTTCTAGCAGTGTGATGGGTGAAAAGCTGGTGATACCTTATAAAAAACAGATAAAGTCAATCGGAGTCATGAAGCACAGTAATAAAGTCTTAAACAGGGTTGGATTTTTGACACAGTGCAACATGTGACTCTACTCAAATAGCATTATTTAATCCCCACTCTCTCTGGACATGTTGAGCTGGGGGGGGGGGGGGGGGGGGGGGGGGGGGGGGGGGGGGGGGGGGGGGGGGGGGGGGGGGGGGGGGGGGGGGGGGGGGGGGGGGGGGGGGGGGGGGGGGGGCAGGGCGCCAATCCATCGCTGGGCACACACTCACTCACACAGACACACTCTATAGGGGGCAATTTTGAGAATTCAATGAACTTGTTCCATGTTTTTGGACTGTGGGAGGAAACCGGAGAACCCGGAGGAAACCCACGCAGACACGGGGAGAACATGGAAACTCCACCCAGATGGGGATTCGAACCGGGAATCCCTAGCGCTGAGAGGCGAACGTGCTAACCACTAAGCCACCGTGCCGCGATTCCACCTCACTGAGGAGCTCGTTCTCACTGCATGGCGTTCACCACTGCATAATGGTAGAACCATCTTCCCAACTCTGTCCGTAAGGCGGAATCACTAAGCAGTTTTAAGAAACTACTTAAGACGCATCTTTTTAACAAAAACCTGCTGTAAGAAGGGGGGGGGGGCGCAGAATCAAATAACAATCAGGTTTGATGATTTTACAGTATAGTTGGTTTTCTGCATAACTTCTGACTTGTGATGTTCTTATTTGTAGGTTGCTTTGGATTAAAGCGTCTGCTAAATGACTGAATGTAATGTAAATTGGAATCCCTAGCACTGAGAGGAGAACATGCTAACCACTAAGCCACACTATATATATATATATATATATATATATATATATATACTATACACACTAAATAAAGTAAAAAAGTTTTAAAAAAAGTAAAAACATAGAAAGATATCTGATGCTAAGATGATGCTTACACCGTGAAATAGTTTAAGCATAAGAGTTTTCAAAAATCAAAAAGTCTTGAAATACTCTAAATATAATTGATTCATTCAGTAGAAGGCTGTCTGGCTTCTCCCAGCTGTCTGCACCTTCATCCCTTTGTGTCTCTTAAGCACTACTTGCTAGAAAACCTTTCTAGTGGGCTTTAAGCAACTCTTCGTCCTCTTTATCCTCTTCATCCTTTCTAAATAAATATTTAGTTATTTGTTTCTGTTTGAATCGGGTTCTCTTAAGTTACACTTTGTGTCTCGACTTGTGTGTTCTTAAAGCTCTCCTTAGTCTGAGTGCCCGAAGCCACTGTCTCTTTTGTCTTGCCCTGTCCGCTTTCCCCAGGTTCCTCTTGCGCCGCACACTTTAGTGCCATTGCAGCACAGCAGCCGCCACACACACCAGCGTGTGGGTAGCACTGGGTGGAATCAGCACAGTGCATTCTGTGCTTACTGCTTAAGCACTATGCTCTCATAACACACACCATTAAAATTTATTGCCGCCTTCTAGCCCCTGGTAGCAGCTCTGGGCTGTGCACTTGGCGCCATCTCACCTACCATCCCATGAAAATACCAGCATGACCTCAAGTGGGATATTTTAAATACGATTATAAATGGAACGTGGCTTCATTCTAATGTACTGAAATGACTGTGTGTATTTTCTTTCCAATGTTACTTTACTAAAACCCACATAAGTACAAATGCGGCGGCACGGTGGCTTAGTGGTCAGCATGTTCGCCTCTCAGCGCTAGGGATTCCCGGTTCGAATCCCCGTCTCTGCGTGGGTTTCCTCCGGGTTCTCCGGTTTCCTCCCACAGTCCAAAACATGGATCAAGTCAATAACATCCATCCATTATCTTCCGCTTTATCCTCTATTAGGGTCGTGGTGGGGTTCCCCATGCCCATCCAGGGGAGAACATTTCTGGCACTGGGCAGATACACCCAGGACAGGGCGCCAATCTATTGCTGGGCACACACTCACACACACAGACACACTCTATATGGGGCAATTTGGAGAACTTAATTTTCCATGTTTTTGGACTGTGGGAGGAAACCGGAGAACCCGGATGAAACCCATGCGGACACGGGGAGAACATGGAAACTCCACCCAGATTGGGATTTAAACCGGGAATCCCTAGTGCTGAGAGGCGAACGTGCTAACCACTTATCCACTGTGCCGCCGATCAAGTCAATTGAGTTCTCCAAATTGCCCCATAAAGAGTGTGTATGCGTGCGTGTCTGTGTGAGTGAGTGTGTGCCCAGCGATAGATTGGCGCCCTGTCCTGGGTGTATCTGCCCAGCGCTCGGAACGTTCTCCCCTGGATGGGCATGGGGAACCCCACCGCGACCCTAATAGAGAAACAAGCAGAAGATATTGAATGAAGTACAAATGCTGAAGTGAATGCTTGTTTAATAAAGTGATTGATTTGTTACTCTGGACATTTCATTACAGAGAGTGACATCATCGATGAAGAAGTGGTCCATGTAGGAGCGAGAGGATTCATCGGCTGTATGTCCTCGGTCCAGGTCAATCAAGTGGCTCCTTTAAAAGCCGCCCTGCAAAATGAAGGAAGCGCCCTGGTCAGCGTATACGGCCGGCTGGAGCAGTCAGTCTGTGGAACGGAGTCGAACGCAAACACTCAGACAACCAGCAACACAATGCCAGGTACGCGCCAGACAGCGGTCTTTCAAGGTCTTCTTTGCTGACCCAAAAAATATCCGAATCATATTTATATTTTGTCCATGAACACTTACGAAATAATTCTGAATGGTCTGCCCAGTTCCTTTCATAGCTTTTCCCTGGTTACGCCGCTTTCATACGTGTGTTTTCTTATGAAAGCATTTTACAAATCACATTTCAGCATCATTTGCTGAATGCCAAGGTCAAATAATCTGCCTGAGGCCTTTACTCTCCATCCATCCATCCATAATCTTCCGCTTTATGCTCTATTAGGGTCGCGCGGGGGGGGGGGGGGTTCCCCATGCCCATCCAGGGAGGAAGGTTTCAGGCACCCAGGACAGGACGCCAATCTATTGCTGGGCACACACTTACTCACACAGACACGCACGCATATACTCTATATGGGGCAATTTGAAGAACTCAATTAACGTGATCCATGTTTTTGGACTGTGGGAGGAAACCGGAGAACCCGGAGGAAACCCACGTGTACACGGGGAGAACATGGACACTCCATCCAGATTGGGATTCGAACCGGGAATCCCTAGTGCTGAGAGGCGAAGGTGCTAACCACTAAGCCACCTTGGCGCCCGCCTTTACTTTCAGTTCATTACATATTTGATAAGCAACCTGATGCTTCAACCAATCAGATTTTGAATTGACGACACCAAGTCCCTCAGGCATACGTTTTCAGCAAATTAAAACTTAATTTATTCATTATCTGCCGCTTATCCTCTATTAGGGTCGCAGGGGGGTTCCCCATGCCCATCCAGGGGAGAACGTCTCAGGCGCTGGGCAGATAGACCCAGGACAGGGCGCCAATCCATCACACACTCACTCACACAGACACACTCTATATGTGGCAATTTTGAGAATTAAATTAAATGGTTCCATGTTTTTGGACTGTGGGAGGAAACCGGAGAACCCGGAGGAAACCCACGCAGACACGGGGAGAACATGGAAACTCCACCCAGATGGGAATTCGAACCGGGAATCCCTAGTGCTGAGAGGAGAACATGCTAACCACTAAGCCACGATCCGCCTGCGAATTAAAACTTATTTCAGAAATTTGATTCGACTTGGGCACGGTGGTTTAGTGGTTAGCACGTTCTCCTCTCAGCGCTAGGTATTCCCGGTTTGAATCCCAATCTGGGTGGAGTTTCCATGTTCTCCCCGTGTCCGCGTGGGTCTCCTCCGGGTTCTCCGGTTTCCTCCCACAATCCAAAAACATGGATCAAGTCAATTGAATTCTCCAAATTGCCCCATATAGAGTGTGTCTGTGTGAGTGAGTGTGTGCACAGCGATAGATTGGCGCCCTGTCCTGGGTCTATCTGCCCAGCGTCTAAAACGTTCTCCCCTGGATGGGCATGGGGAACCCCACCGCGACCCTAATATAGGATAAAGTGGAAGATAATGAATGGAATGGATAATTCGACTTTCAGCATTAGCTTTAGAATTAATAGAAGATACATTCTTGGAACTAACTAAACTTTCTGAATTTGGTGTTCAAATAATCAGAGGTTATTAACCTAAATAATATTGCAAATTTCTAAAGTTATTGTTGGTGATATTTTGCTTGTGTCGCAGCGTATCTGCAGCATCGTTGCTGCAGACCTGTGCACCCCGGGGTTTGTTTCTTCAGCAAAGGCATTTATTCTGGCTCCACGAGTTATCTTCCTGCGATGCGACGGCTCTTTGTGCTGCATTTCTGAATAAATAGATGTTTTTATAGCTATAATCTAGCTATTGACCGGTGGATTGATTCAGGCGGAGCATTACTGAAGGTCTTGGTGTGAAGTGCATGGCTCTGATCATCTAGAACTTATCTCTGCGTTGATAGACATGCATAATACTTTGAATCAGTCCACTTCCCAAAACTCTAAAAACCGAGTGTTATAAAGCATTATGAAGCTTTATAAAGCTTTATGTGTGTGTTAATAAGGCATTATGAATATCGGATTTACATTTACATTTGGTCATTTAGCAGACGCTTTTATCCCAACCTGATGGTTGGAGTCAGAGCACAGGATTGGTCACAGCATCCCTGGAGCAATGAGGGTTAAGGGTCTACCTCAAGGACCCACATTGGTAACTTGAGTAGACATGGGATTTGAATCCACAACTTTTAGATTGATACACCAACACCCTATCCACACCCATCCGCGGAGGGGTTCCCCATGCCCATCAAGGGGAGAACGTTTCGGGCACTGGGCAGATACACCCAGGACAGGCGCCAATCCATTGCTGGGCACACTCACACACACAAACACACATGGGGCAATTTGGGGAACTCAATTGACTTGATCCATGTTTTTGGACTGTGGGAGGAAACCGGAGAACCCGGAGGTTACCCACGCGGACAAAGAGGAGAACATGGAAACTACACCCAGATGGGGATTCGAACCGGGAATCCCTAACGCTGAGATGCGAACATGCCTACCACTAAGCCACCGTGCCGCCCTTTATGTAACTTGTTACCGAAATTTGCAATCACAAAACTTGAAAGTACTAAAGTGATTGGTGTTTTTCTCCTCTTGCATTTGCAGGAGTCGTGGCCGGCGTGGTCTTCATCACCCCGTGCGTTTTGGCTTTGGCGTTTTGTACTTTGAATCAGTTCGCTTCCCAAAACTCTAAAAAGCCACCATGCCATGTCTTTAATTAAAGCACAGTCTCTCCTCCACTAGGTGAATCATCAGAATCAGACCGTGGTAAAGCACCGTTGACGAAAGCCGTGCAGAGTGACTCAGCACTAATCGGAGGTGAGGAATCACAAGAGTGTGTTCATTCAGTGCAAGCATACTGTGCTCTGGCACTGCCGCTCAGTAGCTTATTCTCTCTAAAGGTCAGTGCTATTGCTCATCCATCTATCTCGTATCGGTGCACCGAGCTGTTATGCAAACGTTTACACGGAGGGGGAAAAAACTCTGTCAAAGTTTTACTCATTTGTCATGTACGACTCACAAAGCCTGATGGTTCCAAAGTTCCAAATCATTACAAAAACTCTTAAGAGAACCAAGGATTTCTCTCAGGGCTATGCTGTATATCCCTCAGGTGACAGCTCACTTCCACATGAAACATGACTGCAGTGTGAGCAGGCATTATTCATCTCACTGCATCTGCTGTGTGATCACTAATCACTGTATAAAAGCTCGAAACACCAACATCAACATATTAAAAAACACATTCGATTTCTTATATCATCTCTTTATTCATTCATTCATCTATTATCTTCCAC
>JAFMOD010000306.1:125162-146247 GCA_019802435.1 Corydoras maculifer | reverse complement strand
CTGGGTGCATGTTTCTTCGAGTTCACACTCCAAAAACATGGATTCAAGGTAAATTGACTGCTCTAAATTGCCCCTGTGTATTGTGTGTGTCAGTGAGTGTGTGCCGGCGATGGCTTTGGCGCCCTGTTTTGGATGTATCTTCCCATCGCCCCAAATGTTCTTCCCTGAATGGGTATGGAAACCCATGGAATATGATGGATGGATGGATCCTTTATAAATTGCTGCATCATCTGTGGTACCTCTGCCATATTTTTTCTATTCTGAAGCCATTGTGGGAAAAGCATCCCGATATAAAAAGCCCTTTGAACGAGCCCTTTATTATCATTACTACTGATTCTTCTAGTGTTTGGCACCATTGGCTCTCAGCGCTGGAGATCCAGGTTTGAATCCCGATCTGGGTGGAGTGTCCATGTTCCTTCGAGTACTTCGGTTTCCTTCCACAGTCCAAAAACATGGATTCAAGGTAAATTGACTGCTCTTAATTGCCCCTGATCTTCCCATCGCCACAAATGTTCTTCCCTGGATGGGCATGGAGACCCCCTTACTATTGATGGCCCTCAGCACTGGAGATCCAGGTTCGAATCCTGATCTGGGTGGAGTGTCCATGTTCCTTCGAGTTTACAGTCCAAAAACATGGATTCAAGGTAAATTGACTGCTCTAAATTGCCCCTGTTTATTGTGTGTGTCCGTGAGTGTGTGCCAGCGATGGATTGGCACCCTGTTTTGGATCTTTCCATCGCCCCAAACATCCCTTCATTCTTATTCCTATTGATTCTTCTAGTGCTTAGCACCTTTGGCCCTTAGCGCTGGAGATCCAGGTTTCGAATCCCGATCTGGGTGGAGTGTCCCTGTTTCTTTGAGTTCTTCAGTTTCCTTCCACAGTCCAAAAACATGGATTCAAAGTAAATTGACTGCTCTAAATTGCCCCTATATGCACTGTGGGTGTCAGTGAGTGTGTGCCAGCAATGCATTGGTGCCCTGTTTTGGATGTATCTTCCCATCGCCACAAACGTTCTTCCCTGGATGGGCATGGAGACCCCCTCCCTCGGACCCAGTAAAGGATTAAGTGGAACATAATGGATGGATGGATCCTTTATAAATTGCTGCATCATCTGTGGTACCTCTGCCATATTTTTTCTATCCTGAAGCCATTGCGGGAAAAACATCCCGATATAAAAAGCCTCTGAACGAGCCCTTCATTATCATTCTTACTATTGATTCTTTTAGTGCTTAGCACCTTTGGCCCTCAGCACTGGAGATCCAGGTTCGAATCCTGATCTGGGTGTAGTGTTCATGTTCCTTCGAGTTCACAGTCCAAAAACATGGACTCAAGGTAGATTGACTGCTCTAAATTGCCCCGTGTATTGTGTGTGTCAGTGAGTGTGTGCCAGCGATGGATTGGTGCCCTGTTTTGAATGGATCTTCCCATCGCCCCAAACGTTCTTCCCTGGATGGGAATGGAGACCCCCTCCCTCGGACCCAATAAAGGATTAAGTGGAATATAATGGATGGATGGATCGTTTTTAAATTGCTGCATCATCTGTGGTACCTCTGCCATATTTTTTCTATCCTGAAGCCATTGCAGGAAAAACATCCCGATATAAAAAGCCATCAGTTATGATGCAGAATTAACAGACGAGCATTAAGCCGCCTGTAACAAGATGATTGTGTGAGGTGATCATTCTCCTGCCCATAGGACGGAATCCGGGAGCAAAAACCGAGTGAGCCAACTGCAATTACTCTCTCCTGGTGATGAAAGAGGGAAGGGGTGACAGAAGTGAGAGACTGTTGATTAAGGGCCCCGAGGATGTGCTGGTAATGAAACAGCCCCTGTTTGGCCATCTGCTGATACAGACAGGCTAGTGGCAGTGCCAAATTATGGAGGAGGTACAGCTCTCACTTTTGATCTGGGAATGTGTTGCGACACTCAGGTGCACAAAGTAACAAATCGACGAACAAGAAAAGACACATGAGCAAAGCAGGGTACAGAGCAAACACAAGCCAGGTGAAAAAACTGTTATTTAAGGGGGAAAAAATCTAATAATAACGATGAAAAGAAAATCTCCCCAAATGGTCACATGCTTTTTAAGAAAGGAGTAGGTAGCTGAAAAGTGCAAAGGTATTTCAATTAGCATGTTCTCCTTACTTACTTACACAGAATGTGTTGGGGCATGGGTGGGGGGGGGCTATAGTGATAGAAGTGTAAGCATTTAAATCTTGGATATAGTTGTAATCATGAGGGGCAACTAAAAGTCAAATATATTATCCTTTTATCACAACCTATAATTTTTCTATTTTAATTCATTCACCCTTTGTAATCCTAATGCCCTTCTTTATAAGGTCTACTTAAAGGTCTCCTTTTAAGCACACTTTATGTCCAAAGCACAAGACTAAGCTAATTTGACATGAAGACTGAAATAGAATAAAGTGCCTGGACATCTGCTGCAGTTCAAAAGCTAAAAGCAGTCAGCGCAGTTGGTCACAAGTTTTCATTTCCTGAATATGTTTGGTGATTCTGACAGACACATTGGAACTGAATACTAATAAGAATCAGAATCAGACTTTATTGGCCAAGTAAGCTCACACATACAAGGAATTTGTTTCTGGTTGCACAGAGCACAATAACTGACACACCCAAACTAGCCATCCTCCTACACACACACACACACACACACACACACACACACCTGTAAACTTAACATGTGCAGAGTTGTCCATCCATCCATCCATTATCTTCCGTTTTATCCTCTATTAGGGTCGCGGGGGGTTCCCCATGCCCATCCAGGGGAGAAAGTTTCGGGCGCTGGGCAGATACACCCAGGACAAGACGCCAATCTATTGCTGGGCACACACTCACTCACACAGACACGCTTTATATGGGGCAATTTGGAGAACTCAATTGACTTGATCCATGTTTTTGGACTGTGGGAGGAAACCCGAGAACTCAGAGGAAACCCACATGGACACAGGGAGAACATGGAAACTCCATCCAGATGGGGATTCGAACCGGGAATCCCTAGTGCTGAGAGGAGAACATGCTAACCACTAAGCCACGGTGCCGCCCTGAATAAGTCTCTATAATATTATAATTTCATCATCACTCTTCAAATACAATCTTTCTTACAATTCTTAAAAAATCATTTTTAAAGACTTAAAAGGCAAATGCTTCAATTTGACAGAGACAAACTGTAAAGAGTGATCTGTCCACATGAGTGGGGTTGGGGATGAGAGAGTGAAGTTATTCATTTATCTACCAGCTACCAGAAACCGGAGAACCCGGAGGAATCCCATGCGGACACAGGGAGAACTCCACCCAGATTGGGAGTCGGACCGGGAATCCCTAGCGCTGAGAGGAGAACATGCTAACCACTAAGCCACCGTGCTGCTGAGCTGTGTAAATATGGTTATTACATGTATTGTGTAAAATTGTAGAAACCATAAGATGAGGTGTCATTGCTTAACACATTCTAATCTCTTGTGTTTCATTAGTTCATCTCTGCGGAAAGTGTTTTGCTTCTGATTTTCATTTGTACTCAACATCGCGGCATCATCCCCATTAGTGTCTAGCAATAGTCCCCCAGCATTGCCAGATTGCTGTCGCCATGGTAATGCTTTCTTTATTGTGGTGATGTCTTAATGAAGGCACTTGTCATGTTGATCACTTACTGCACCCAGATTATCAGACAGGAAATGTGAGTGTTAAGCACTTCATGGCTTTGTGAGCGTTGAGGTTTAACCAGTTTGATGGAGTTTGGTGCTCCATTGTTGCAGAGGACATTGTCGGCCACATTTTTAAATAATTTTTAAGAGATTTACAGTGCCAGTCAAAACTTTGGACACACCTCATTCTTGCTCCTTGGTCATGGACTTTGTAGTTTTACAATTACAGACTGTAGTCCATCTATGTTCTGTTGTTTGTTAGTCCCCTATTGGCTCTCTGTTCTCTATTGGTCAGGACCTTCACAAAATGGGTATCATTTGGGTGGTGGATTGTTTATTGTCAGTTCTGCAGTGACACTGATGTGGTAAGGGGGGGGTTAATGCAGCAGTGCTGCTATAGTTTTAATTCTCCACCATAGTGACACTGCTGGGATAGGACTAATGCAACAACCAAATAATATCTGCTTTGTGGTGATTTCAAACCTCCTTAATCTCATTATCTTCCACTCCATTCTCTACTAGGTTCAACGGGAAGGTTCCCATGTCCATCCAGGGGAGAAGTATTCCGGCCCCGGTAAGATACACCCATAGTAGGGCGGCAATCCATAAACTGGCACACTTACTCACACAGACACACACACACTATATAGGGGCAATTTATATGTCCAATTTTATCCTAAATCCATGTTTTTTGGACTGTGGGAGGAAACTGGAGAACCCAGAGGAATCCCACACAGACACAAGGAGAACATGGAAACAAGGAGAACATGGAAACCCAGAGACAAACATGCTAACCACTAAAGCCATTAATGTATGCATCGGCAAACAATATGTTTTTTTTTTTATTATTAATAATAGATTTGATCATTTAAGCTGATTAAACAGAAACTTGCATCTTATTAAGGTACACATTTAAATTCTTGCGTTTTTTCTAATCAATTATCCGTTCTAAGTATTTAAATGTTAGATTTCATGGTTTGGTATTTTGTTTGTTCCGTTCATGTTGTATGCATGTATTCTGCTCCATTTGTTTCCAAAGCATTGACATCTAATTAGCGCTTAGTTCATTTAGCTTTATGTAGTTACTGCTGTTCAAAGTACAAAATATATGCAGTAGAAATTATGTTTTATGTTGGAAAATTAATTAAGTTCCATGATTTGTTTCTATGTTCTAATACATCACTATATGGCTTTCAGTCGGTGCCTGCGGTCCGGCCAAGTAATCGTAAGTACCTTATTTCGGTCTCCTTACTAATGTTATGAGTGAATGTTGGGGCAAAATGATTTTCACAATTACATTACTGACCGGGGCGGCACGGTGGCTTAGTGGTTAGCACGTTCACCTCTCAGCGCTAGGGATTCCCGGTTCGAATCCCAATCTGGGTGGGGAGAATCATGTTCTCCCCGTGTCCGCGTGGGTTTCCTCCGGGTTCTCCGGTTTTCCCCCACAGTCCAAAAACATGGATGAAGTCAATTGAATTCCCCAAATTGCCCCTTATAGAGTGTGTTTGTGTGTGTGAGTGTGTTCCCAGCGATGGATTGGCGCCCTGTTCTTGGTCTATCTGCCCAGCGCCCGAGACTTTCTCCCCTGGATGGGCATGGGGAACCCCCCCCCCCCGCAACCCTAATAGAGGATAAAGCGGGAGATAAGTAATGAATGAACATTACTGACTGATCTTTAAATCAAATAAGTAAAAATACCCAGTGTGCTCGGCTAAAGGTTTGAACTGTTATTCTAACTAATGCCTCTTCACTTCACTTCCATTAAATAGGACCAGGTTCTTATTTGTTCATGCACCATCAATAAAAATGATAATCAGAAGAACTACTGGTTCTTTAAATTGCCCAAGACTACTGTTATTACAGACTCTTAGCAACCTGTAAGGGAACCATTGAGAAAATAAGTCGAAGCTGAATTTGCTGTCAGAGTGTAACTGCACACATGCTGTGTTCCACAAGCTTCAAGCAGAAGCTTATTCTGATATCCCCTCTAAGGTGAGATAAAAGGAAACGGGGAGAGCAAATGGAGTCTGAAGATCAAATTATCGACTGGTCCGAAATTCAATTAAGCCCAAATAGCAGGAGTTCTTGGGAAAGGTTTGAACTCGAAAATCCTGCATATGAAATATGGCTACAGACACCGAGAAGTGGCTCCTTGCACTTTTAGTCGGAGTCACAATAAAAATCCCCCCGCCAGAGCCTCTATGCAGATGGTGAAAAAAAGAGGCGCCAAGGCAGGTGATTTATGGCCGTCAGCGCTCTGGCTGACGACCTTCACAGACACACAGCTGAAAATGGAGAAACAAAAGGAGATAAATGTCGGAGCTGGTAGATAAATGAATAACTTCACTCTCTCATCCCCACCCCCCCTCATGTGGACAGATCACTCTTTACAGTTTGTCTCTGTCAAATTGGAACATTTGCCTTTTAAGTCTTTAAAAATGATTTTGAGGGCATCAGTAAGAAAGATTGTATTTGAAGAGTGATGATGAAATTATACTATTTTAGAGACTTATTCAGGGCGGCACGGTGGCTTAGTGGTTAACACGTTCCCGGTTCGAATCCCAATCTGGGTGGAGTTTCCATGTTCTCCCCGTGTCTGCATGGGTTTCCTCTGGGTTCTCCGGTTTTCTTCCATAGTCCAAAAACATGGATCAAGTCAATTGAGTTCTCCAAATTGCCCCATATAGAGTGTGTCTTTGTGAGTGAGTGTGTGCCCAGCGAAGGATTGGCATCCTGTCCTGGGTGTATCTGCCCAGCGCCCGAAACGTTCTCCCCTGCATGGGCATGGGAAACCACCCCGTGACCCTAATAGAGGATAAAGCGGAAGATAATGGATGGATAGAGACTTATTCTCATCTCATACAGAAGTGGCTTGGTGGTTAGCATGTTCGCCTCTCAGCGCTGGGGATCAAGGTTTAAATCCTGATCTGGGTGGAGTTTCCGTGTTCTCCTCATGTCTGCATGGGTTTTGCATGGGTAAATGGGCTGCTCTAATTGCACCTACATAGTATGTATTGGTATGAGTAAGTGTCTGTCCAGCGATTAATTGGCGCCCTGTCCTGGGTGTAGCTCTCTCCGATTAAAAGATTCTCCCCTGGAAGGTCATGGGAAGCTTTAGGCTCCGGGCACAAACACCGGGACAGGACGCCAATCCATTGGTGGGCACACATTCACTTACACAAACATATCAATTCCCCTCTCAAATGGACACAGGGAGAATATGGGAACTCCACCCAGATTGGGATTCGAACCTGGATCTTTAGCACTGAGAGGCGAACGTACTTACCACTATGCCACCGTGCTAATTGGTGAAAAGGCAGATATAACACTTTATCAAGCCCTGGAGAGTTTTGAGAGAGTCTGTAATTACACATACAAATCAAAGAAGAAAAAAAACAGGTTAAAGGCAATGACTCCGTAGACAATACGGGGTAGAACTAATTAGAACATGTTAAATGAAAATAAAAAACACTGAACCTAAATGGCAGGACTTCATCGCAGTTGTTTATCTTAGCCCAGTGTAATGATGGCGTGCTGGCAAAAAGGCAATAAAGGTACCACAAGCTTAATGGAAAGCTAGTCACGATCACATACCCTGCTGGCCAAAAGCAAAGTCACACACTCTGATATTTTATTAAACCGCCTTTGCTTTGATTACAGCATGCATTCACTGTGGCATCATTTCCACAAGCTTCTGCAATGGCTCAGGATTTATTTCTGTCCCGAATCATATTGATGATGGAGATTTGGTGCAGTAGCTCAGTGGTTAGGGTGTTGGGCCATCAATCTGAAGGTTGGGGGGTTCAAATCCCAGGTCCACTGATGTTAGCAATGTGGGTCCTTGGGCAAAACCCTTAACCCACATTGCTCAAGGGATGTTGTGATTAACCCCGTGCTCACCTTGTAAGTCGCTTTGGATAAAAAGCGTCCGCTAAGTGACCAAACGTAACAAACATAGATTTGGATCACTGTACAAAGTCGTCTCCAGCATGAAGATCCTCACCGAGTTTCAGGTCTGGATTCTCAATTCATCTCATCTTATTATCTTGATAACTTAATCCTATACTTGCCTCATGGGTGGTTCCTCTCGCCCATCCATGGAAGAACTTGTTAGGAGCCGGGCAGATACACCCTGAATATGGCACCAATCCATCACTGGGCACATGCCCATATAGGGACCATATTGGAGCAATTTAGAGCAATTCACCTTGAATTAATGTTTTTGGACTTGGGAGAAAACCAGAGAACCTGGAGAAAACCCAAGTGGACACTGGGGGAACATGAAAATGCTTTGTAGATTGGGATTCGAACCTGGATTCCCAGTGCTGAGAAGTGGACGTGTTCTGTAGAAGCCAATACATATGGAAAAATGATGTTTCGTGCTCCCTGAACCACTCTGTTACAATTTGAGCTTCTAAAACTGATGAAGACCTTTTCCACCATCACTTCTTGTTTAACAAGAAGCTGAACCATAATTATCTGTGTAGTTATTTTAAAAAACTACAAAGTCCATGTCAATGGTAAGTAGAAAAAAAGGAAAATGGAGGACGAAAGTAGTTCAAATTCTCGACTGGCACTGGATAATCCCATTATTTTATACACAGGACATGTTCACACACAGCCTGTTTTAGTAAAGTAATAAAGCAGGTGCAACTAAATGATCATCTATTTGAAGAAACCAATTTAATACTTTTTCCATATCCATCTGAGCTCCTAACACCAATGTAGGTGTTTGTCAGTACTGTAATTGATTATTATTGAGCAAAACCAATTACTGCAAAATACAATTAGTCTTCGCTTTATTGGAGGGTACAGTGGACGGTTGACCTCGTGGAACTGGAAAACAACTCGGCAGTGCACAGAGACTGCATTTAGCACATCAGCTCTTTAATGCCTTGATTAAATCCTTTGCACTCTTCACTTGACGAAAAAACAAAACAATTACGCACATGTCGATCAGACCCCTGCAAAGGCCAAGAAAACTAATTAACCTCGGTCACACAGAGATTTAAACCAGGCTGGGCTGGAGTTCAGCAGAAAGCTGCCCTTCCATGATCTCCTCATGGAAACATGATGCTTTGTTTATTCATAGACACCTGTGATTCAGCAGAAGCCTCCAACAACAGTGGAATAAAACTTTTATGGTTTTAATCACAGCTCATTTAACTCTGATCTCATATATATAAAGCTACACCCAGAACAGGACGCCAATCTATCACTAGAGACACACTCATACACTATATAGGGGCAAGTAAGAGCAGGCAATTCACCTTGAATCCATGTTTTTTGCACTGTGGGACAAAACCGAAGAATCCAGAAGTTAAGAATATGGAAATTCCACCCAGATCAGAATACGAACCTGGATCCCCAGCACTGAAAGGTGAAGATATGCATCCATAATCCATCCATTATCTTCTGCTTTATCCTCTATTGGGTCGCTGGGGGTGTTCCCCATGGAAGAAAGTCTCGGGCGCTGGGCAGATACACCCAGGACAGGGTGCCAATCTATCACTGGGCACACACACACTCACACAGACACCCTCTATATGGGGCAATTTGAAGAATTCAATTGGACTTGATCCATGGGTTTTGGACTGTGGGAGGAAACCGGAGAACCCGGAGGAAACCCCCGCGGACACAGGGAGAACATGGAAACTCCACCCAGATTTGGATTCGAACCGGGAATCCCTAGTGCTGAGAGGCGAACGTGCTGACCACTGAGCCACCGTGCCTCTTATAAAAATATGTAAGTAAAAAGTAATAGTGTTTACTTTTGACTTTCTTGTCTTTGAATGTTGGGACTTAAACTTGGTTAAACTTATAGATTTATAGACTGAACGTATGATTCGGGTTAGATTGCCAAGTCATCAAATAAAATTGGTCTGGTAGCTTTAATGGAATTCATTGATCTAACCATGCAGTAGCCGCTGAAAGGCTAAAGAAGAACAACACGAGAGAACCTTTTTAAAATGAACAATACATAATTCACAGCAGAAGGGTGAAGACCGTATTAAACCGAAGTGTCTTTGCCCAAACCGGGAATGGGAACATTTAAAAGATTTACAGGAACCATAATAAAAGCATTTATACGCAAACTGAACGTCTGCTAAAATACATAAAACTGATCATCAACATCCTCAAGGTCATTAGTAAAAGATCTTTTTGTCTTTGGATCGTTTTGCTCTTTTGTTGTCTGATGGTTCGCATTCTATTTCTACAATAGGAGGAAAAACGAGGGAACAGGAGCTTTATTTACAACCAGGAGAGAAGCAGGCCTGAACTGAAGTGATGTGGTCCATCTATCTCCTCAGCACTCCAATCTGTAATAGGGACAGCAGCGCATAGCCGTATGGTAATCGCCGAATGGTATGGGATCCAGGTTTGTATCCCGATCTGGGTGGAGTTTTCATGTTCTCAAGTTCAAGTTCAAGTAATTTATTTATATAGCGTTTTTACACCAGTACATTGTCACAAAGCAGCTTTACAGAATGAAAAGCCTTTAAACCCCCAAAGAGCAAGCCGAAGCAACAGTGGCAAGAAAAAACTCCCTTGTTATTTAATCAAGAAACCTTGGGAGGACCAAGACTCAGTGGGGGACTCATCCTACTTGAGCGGCCAGGCAGCAACAACAGTGTAGGACATCCATGTACAGATATTTAACAAATGGAAAAACTCTAACAACTGGAAAATTATATGTGAGTCCATTAAGGGGGTCCTGCAGGACCGCCAGTCCAATTAATATTCAATTATCCAATTAATATTATGTTCTCACTATTTATAAAACCCTGTAGGTTTCCTCTGGGTTCTCTAGTTTTCTCCTACAGTCCAAAAACATGAATTCAAAATTAACTGGCTGCTCTTTTGTTGTCTGATGGTTGGCGTTCTGTGTATTTCTACAATAGGAGGAAAATTATTTACAACCAGGACAGAAGCAAGCCTCAACTGAAGTGATGTGGTCCATCTATCTCCTCAGCACTCCAATCTGTAATGGGGACAGCAGCACATAGCCGTATGGTAATCGCCTAAACGTATCTGTCTCCAACATGCCAAAGCAGAGGAAAAATATATCAGCTGAATTCAGTCTTATGGTTTCTTACTAGAGTCGAGGAAAAAAAAAAAAAAAAAAAAAAAGGTGTTTCATTACTGTAGTCTCCACACTCCACATTCTCTTACACTTGTATTCCGGTCAGTGCTTTTGTTGTTTTTGCAACTGCGCATAAAAGTTTAACACCTTAACACAACTCCCCTGAAGTAGGGATGCTATGAACCTTTATTTACATGACCAAAAGAAAAGATATCTGGTGTTTTTACTAACCATTGTTTTAGATGGACTGCTGGTTTAGTGGTTAGCACGTCCACCTCTCAGCACTGGGAATCCAGGTTTGAATCTCAATCTGGGTGGCGTTTCCATTTTCCTGCTGTGCCTGCCAAGGTTTCCTCAGGGTTCTCCGGTTTAATCCCATGGACCAAAAACATGGATTCAAAGTAAATTGGCTGCTATTAATTCCACAGTGGATTAGTCGTTAGCATGTTCTCCTCTCAGCGTTAGGGATTCCTAGTTTGAATCCCTATCTGGGTGGAGTTTCCTTGTTCTCCCCGTGTCCGCGTGGGTTTCCTCCAGGTTCTCTGGTTTCCTCCCATAGTCCAAAAACATGGATCAAGTCAATTGAATTCTTCAAATTGCCCCATATAGAGTGTGTCTGTGTGAGTGAGTAAGTGAGTGAGTGAGTCTGTGTCCAGCGATAGATTGCTGCTCTGTCCTAGCTTCCCAGCGTCCGACACGTTCTCCCCTGGATGGGCATGGGAAACCCCACCACGACACTAATAGAGGATAAAGTGGAAGATAATGGATGGATGGATAATTGGCCCATAGTGTGTGTCTGTGTGTGTGGGTGTGTGCCCAGCCAGGGACCCACAACATTTCCCACTGGATTGGCATGGGGAAAAAGAAAAGATATCTCGAAATTTAAATGACCATTATTCTTTTCTATGGGCTGGTGGCTTAGTGATTAGCATGTCCACCCCTCAGTGTTGGGGATCCAGGTTTGAATCCCAATCTGGGTGGAGTTTCCATGTTCTCAGCATTTATTAAACCCTGTAGGTTTCCTCTGGGTTCTCCAGTTCTTCATTCAAAATTAACTGGCTGCACTAAATTGCCCCTAAATGGTTTCCCTATATAGTGTATGCCCATGTGTGTGTGTATTTGTGTTCAGCGATGGGTTAATGCCCTATCCTGGGTGTAACTGTCCAGCGTTTGAAACGTTCTTGCCTGGAACCCCATGCTCTCTGAACACATGGCATGATCAATAACAGAAACTGGTAAGAAAATAACGTACAAAAATCATTTGACGTCATTAAAAAAGGCAATGGATGCAAAACCGTCAGACAAGATCTCGTTTTCTGCAGCACATGACAAGCAGATCAGTTTGAGACCCCAGAATTTTTTATTTACTCTAGAATGTAATTATGATATCCTAGCGGTTTATGACAAAAAGCCATATGTTTATCCAGATTTTGAAAGGTCCATATAAGCAGTGCCACTAAGCAGTATGTCCATCTGTCAAAGCAGCACTTGTTTATACAGCACACACACACACACACACACACACCCACACACACACACACCTACACACACATATACACACTGTCTCAGTCTATCATTGCCTCTTATTCCTTTCTGACTGGTGTAGTCCAAAAATAGAAACCTCGTGTGACTTTGTCACAAAGTCCTGAATGAAACAAAGGCACGGTAACCTTAACAAGTGGAACGTTCCACGTCTCCCAAACTTCCTCTCTGCACAATCAGTCTCTTTATCGTTACTTATTCCCCTTGTAGATTATAGGTACGTATCAGCTTTGTCTTAGCAGCATCCCACACACTCAGGGTTGTTAACTTGGCAGGATATGAGGACAAGCAGCTCACAGTGCAGACCTATAATCACTCCGGCTTTTACATCTTTTTACAGCCGGCAGAGGCAATGCAGGCTAATTGCACAGATTTAGTGTAAAATTGGTTCTTCTTGCGTTTCGGGAAGCCGACCAATTTCGTTTCTGGCTCATTTTGTTCGCTGAATGCAGGATATGGCTGGATGGACCAAGTCATCTCGTCTTGCCTTGCGGGAAGGAGTAGTTAGGCTAAAAAGAAACTGTCAACATGATGGGTCTTCCCGTGTAGCTTGAGCAAAGCCATCTTTATCACGTGTGGAGGAGAAGCCCTCCCAGGGCACGGCGTGTAAGACTGAGCGTGACTGGTGATCGATGGCTGACTTTGCTGCAGATAGAGTACAAAGATGACTACAGAGACCGACTGTAAAGGGCATATAATTATAGAAAGCAGCTCTATGGCCCTTAAGACATCTGATACAGCTTTTATAGGAGTAATGGGAAGCCAGGAACATATGTCCATTAGGGCACAGATGACTGAAGAAACAAGATAGACAAAGATTAGATAAGAGTGCGGTTTTTTCGCATCCTTTCATTGGTGCGCCCAACCAGATGTAAATCAATACAAGGATTTTGGATGGAAAAATCCATCTCCAGGAGAAGAAGTTCCTCCCAGTTTGATGTGGGAGGTATACACCTCATCACATGCCTTTGTGCTGTATAACGAGGGTCAGCAAGCCCTCAGGAGGCCGAGAACGTGAACGCCGTGTTCTCCAAATCAGCCCTTTCATTTCAGAGTCATTTTTTTTCTTAGGCAGTCACGTTCTTCCCGGATGAGTTCTCAAGTTCTGGATGTCTTCCAACACTTCCGTGTAAGCCCTGTATTTCAAGAGGGGATAATGGAAAATGGAATATAATTTGGACGGGCGTATGAATGGAGAGCTTGTTGATGGCGTATTACAGATGGCTCTGAAAAGACACAATCCCAGATGTTCAGCGCTTTAGACGTTTCGAACAAAAATGAATGAAATCTTGCTGATTCTCTTCCGCTGATCTGAGGAGAGGTGAGAGATGAGATATTCCAGGCTGTAAATACAGTAGTTTTCACTAGAGAATAAAGCTGCCTGCTGTCTGTAAAAGTGATGATGGTACAGAGAGAATTTCAAACAGTAGACTGCGGCTGAAAGCCTCTCGCGTCGGAGGCGCCTGGTATAATAAGAATGTGAAGCAGCACACACTTCACTCCGCATTAACAATACCAGAGGAAACCGCGAGTTTCGATTAATCACAGGGTTCAACACAGACTTTTATAAATTATCCCCAAATGCATTAAGCCGCTTAAGCAGAACTTCCAATGCATGCGAGGACGAGAGAATAAAAGAGGCTGTTGCATACATATTCTTATAGATGTGTTTATAGACGTGAATAGCCACTATGTCAATGGCAGACACCTTTAGTGGTAATTCTGGTATCCATCCATCCATCTATCCATCCATCAATCTATCTTAACTATAGTAAAATGCATGAACACACAAAGCAATGTTTCATTTAAATCGCCATCAACAGAATCCAATTTTTTTTTCAGAACAAATGGAGTTGTAATAAATATATTTCACTTGAAACACCACATCCATGACATCTAATAAATAAGTCGCTCGGGAATTGGCCCCCTATGAAGATCATGCGAGAAACCGAAACACAAAAGCAGCAGGTGACTGATATGATGTCAATCCTGATTAAAGGAAAATAAAAATATCTATAATTAAATACACATAACAGTTCCTCTGCACAGCACTACTGTCTTTATGGTCCACATCTTTTTTACTGTATCTATTACACTTTGAAAACTCCTTCACACTTCCTTATACATGCAATCATCTTATCAACCAATGCATGAAATTTTTACATGCATGAAAAGTTTATATCTGGCATCTGCATTGGGAGAAAATGGGATCTCAGTGACTTTGACCTGCCTTCTGGTGCCAGGAGGCTGGTTTTTAATATTCATTCATTCATTCATTCATTATCTTCTGCTTTATCCTATATTAGGGTCGGGGGGGGGGATACACCAAGGACAGGGCGCCAATCTATTGCTGGGCACACACTCACACACACAGACACGCACACAAACATACATGGCAATTTGGAGAACTCAATTGACTTGATCCATGTTTTGGACTGTGGAAGGAAAGTGGAAAACCCGGAGGAAACCCACGCGGACACGGGGAGAACATGGAAACTCCACCCAGATGGGGATTCAAACCGAGAATCCCAATAATTATATTAGATATATTTCTGACACACACAAATCTTTAGTCAACCATACCTCCCTATGAATCCTAACCAAGCTCTAATAAAGAGACTTTGCAATTACATTTTACTGGCTCCATGCTCACATTTTGATTTAAGTGACCCCTTTGGCCTCCCGCGTGGTCACTGAGTCCCCTGGTCTTGATGTACTTTGCAGCTTGATTTAAATTCATCATTTACATTCTAATGGTTTTTACAAGCTGTGCTTATTACAGAACACCTGAGGTTTCTAAACATGGTGGCAATAAATTAGTGACCATAAACAAATAAAAAGCTCTTACATAATGCAATTTGAGTTCATTAACATTTCTGAAGGGTACAGATAGTTTCTGAGGTTTAAATCGACTTGGTCTGAAGGCTGGTCCAACACAACACTTACTCACCAGCCCTTTGCTGTCACACTGACTGAGGGCAATTAGTTAACATGGCGTTCGAGGCAATCACATAAACACAGAAGGCAAAAGACTTAATGTTTAATAGCTTTCCTGACCATTAGAGAACAGAGTGAAGGGGACAAACAGAGTATATACTAGGATGACGTGGTGCTGTGGTCAGTTCTGCATTCTTACTTTTATTCTTATAGGCAAAATTAGGCACCAGCACCACCACACTGATCATAGAATCAAATTACAGACCTACTGCAAACCTAAACTTTAATACTACTGCAAATAAATGCTCAAATACTAAAAAAAAAAAAAATAATAATCCCAAAAGTTGAAATGTCGGCTTTAATCATCTTACATTTCAGTTTAGTTTAATAGACATGCTCCTCATAGGGCATCTCACGCTGTGCAGTGTTCAAGAAGAGAATGGTATTCAATTCCTTTGGATGTAAAATCAATGCTTTGCCTTTCATTGTTTTCTCGTTTGCTGTCAATAAGAGCCTGTTAAACAACACAGGTATGAAGCATTACATCAAAGGTAAGCTAACAGGTACGGTTTCACCCTTTAACTGAGATGATTAGTGAGTACCAATCACTTGTAGCTGCAAATAAAAAAGTGTGTGTGTGTGTGTATATATATATATATATATATAAATATATATATTTTTATTTATTATCTCCCGCTTTATCCTCTATTAGGGTCGCGGGGGGTTCCCCATGCCCATCCAGGGGAGAACGTTTCGGCACTGGGCAGATAGACCCAGGACAGGGCGCCAATCCATCGCTGGGCACACACTCACTCACACAGACACACTCTATATGGGGCAATTTTGAGAATTCACTTGACTTGATCCATGTTTTTTGACTGTGGAAACTGGAGAACCCGGAGGAAACCCACGCAGACACGGGGAGAACATGGAAACTCCACCCAGATGGGGATTTGAACCGGGAATCCCTAGCGCTGAGAGGAGAATGTGCTAATGTATCTCCCGCTTATCCTCTATTAGGGTCGCGGTGGGGTTCCCCATGCCCATCCAGGGAAGAACATTTCGGGCGCTGGGCAGATACACCCAGGACAGGGCGCCAATTCATCGCTGGGCACTCACTCACTCACACACACACACACACTATATGGGGCAATTTGGAGAATTCAATTGACTTAATCCATATTTTTGGACTGTCGGAGGAAACCGGAGAACCCGGAGGAAACACATGCGGACATGGGGAGAACATGAAAACTCCACCCAGGTGGGGATTCGAACCGGGAATCCCTAGCGCTGAGAGGCGAACATGCTGACCACTAAGCCACCGTGCCGCCCTATATATATATATATATATTATGTGTATTTTTTTAAATAATGGCGAAAGTCTATGTTTTACTTTAAATACTTTAAACCTGTTTGTGTTGTGACGTCAGAGGATCATTGAAATGTCTGAATTGTAATTTGTGTAACAGCATTAAGCAGAGAAGGAACAAGAGACTTACGTGACAGTGAATTTAACCAATCATATCTTTCCCGTGAGTGGGCGGGCTTTGTTAAATCTACACGTATCACAATTCCCGCCGGCTGGCTGGTTGACCAATCACAAGCTGGAGCGAAGGTAACACGCTGTCTACCTGTTGGCGCTCGTTGGAAATCCTGAATAATCAGCATTAATGAGGACGACGCGTTAAAACGGAACTTTTAAGGGAAAGTTGGAGATAATTGTTATCATCTCGTGTTGTCGACATGGCTGCTTTAAACTTAATGCGATCATCAAACAGGTAAGAGTTTTAAATGAGAACATCCTCTGTGCTGAACATCCCACCAGTGTGTTTAACATGAAAGACCCTAAAACAGTGACATCCCATCATTCTGTCAACTTACAGATCAATCAGAGGTTTCTGCGTAAAAATAATGTAGTTTATAGTTTTTTTTTAAATTAACCACAACGTGTATGACGTCATATCTCTTATCTGTCCATGGTTCTGTTCACAATGTGTCCTTGTAGATCTGTCTGTGTGTATATATATATATATATATATATATATATATATATATATATATATATATATATATATAAAGGGAGGCTGAGTGGCTTAGTGATAAGCATGTTCTCCTCTCAGCACTAGTGATTCACGGTTCGAATCTGGTTGGAGTTTCTATGTTCTCCCCATGTCCACGTGGGTTTCCTCCCACAGTCCAAAAAAATGTACATTTTTTTAAAAGCAAATTGGAATTTTTTTCTTTTTTTCTTTTTCACAACTTCTTACAGCGGCACGGTGGCTTAGTGGTTAGCACGTTCGCCTCTCAGCGCTAGGGATTCCCGGTTCGAATCCCCATCTGTGTGGAGTTTCCATGTTCTCCCCGTGTCTGCGTGGGTTTCCTCCGGGTTCTCCGGTTTCCTCCCACAGTCCAAAAACATGGATCAAGTCAATTGAATTCTCAAAAATTGCCCCATATAGAGTGTGTCTGTGTAAGTGAGTGTGTGCCCAGCGATGGATTGGCGCCCTGTCCTGGGTCTATCTGCCCAGCGCCCGAGACGTGGCCTGGATGGGCATGGGGAACCCCACCGCGACCCTAATAGAGGATAAGCGGAAGATAATGAATGAATGAATGAATGACAACTTCTTACATAGTATATGCACCAGTCCCCTCTACATTTCACTATACATTTGTAACTGTTATGATTTTCCATTCATTCATTATTCATTCATTCATTATCTTCCGCTTTATTCTCTATTAGGGTCGCGGTGGGGTTCTCCATGCCCATCCAGGGGAGAACGTCTCGGGCGCTGGGCAGATAGACCCAGGACAGGGCGCCAATCCATTGCTGGGCACACACTCACTCACACAGACACACTCTATATGGGGCAATTTTGAGAATTCACTTGACTTGATCCATGTTTTTAGACTGTGGGAGGAAACCAGAGAACCCGGAGGAAACCCACGCGGACACGGGGAGAACATGGAAACTCCACACAGATGGGGATTCGAACCAGGGATCCCTAGTGCTGAGAGGAGAACATGTTAACCACTAAGCCACCGTGCCGCCCTACATTCATTATCTTCCACTTTATCCTCTATTAGGGTCACGGTGGGGTTCCCCATGCCCATCCAGGGAAGAACGTTTCGGGCGCTGGGTAGATACACCCAGGACAGGGTCCCAATCTATCACTGGACACACACTCACTCACACAGACACGCACAGACACACTCTATATGGGGCAATTTGGAGAATTCAATTCACCTTGATTCATGTTTTTGGACTGTGGAAGGAAACAGGAGAACCCGGAGGAAACCTACGCGGACACGGGGAGAACATGGAAACTCCACCCAGATTGGGATTCGAATTGGGAATCCCTAGTGCTGAGAGGAGAACGTGCTAACCACTAAGCCACCATGCCGCCCTCAGTTACGATTTTATACGTGCCAAATACTAAATCTGAATATACATTAATATACTAGCCTCTTCTCTGCAAAGCTTAGCTTCAGCTGGTGATCTTTATAACACTGTAAACATTCATTTACACTTAATTTGTTGCTTTTTGCTGTTTTTTTATTTGCTTTATATTTCATTAAGCTCCAATTAAAACAATGAAATGTGAATGTGAGAAATTAATGTATTTATGGTTGCATAAAAATATTTTCATGGAAAATTGTAGTGAGTTACCTATTTACTTTGGCATCTTGGACAGCTTAAGCTTAGATTTATCATAATCATTATCTTCCGCTTTATCCTCTATCAGGGTCGCGGGGGGGTTCCCCATGCCCATCCAGGGAGGAACATTTCGGGCGCTGGGCAGATACACCCAGGATAGGGTGCCAATCTATTGCTGGGCACACACTCACTCACACATACACACTCTATATGGGGCAATTTTAAGAATTCAATTGACCTTGATCCATGTTTTTGGACTGTGGGAGGAAACCGGAGAACCAGGAGAAAACCCACGTGGACACAGGGAGAACATGGAAACTCCACCCAGATTGGGATTCGATCCGGGAATCCGGTGCTGAGAGGAGAACATGCTAACCACTAAGCCACCGTGCTGCTGCTTAAGCTTAGAGTCAGAGATGTTCTGTTTAGTTTAAATGAGGTCCCGCATCAACTTGATGGTTGGGGGTCAGAACATAGGGTCAGACATGATGCAGCACTGAGCGTTAAAAGGGTCTTGCACAAGGACTACAGTGGACCTGGGATTTGAACCTATGACCTTTAGATTAAAAGCCCAGCACCCACACTGAGTGACCACCCCTGTGTATACTGTTTATCATATACAGTTAAACTAAACTACAGAATCTGATTCCACTTTTTTTTTTACTTTTCCAAAGCATATTTTTTCCCCAGCACACCCTCTGTAACAAAATGGTACTTTATATTAAATTGCAGATGTTGTGACTGGTCATCGTCGTGTGTGTATATCCTGTATTTCATCAAGGCTCCGTCGGCTTTTTGGACTGGACATATCCATTTTATAACCGGCAGACATCTGCTGACTTGTAAAGTCAATGAAAAATGATATAAATGTCATGACATGTATGAGAGCCTTCCCAGCTCCATGGCGGCACTGGAGATGTGGGTTTAGGAGCATCGTTATTAGTACATGCTCTCAGCCTGGGTCTAAATCCAGCGTGAATGTCAGAGTCTGTGGAGATACTATAATAGGAAAGTGGAGGCTGATTTCTAAGCCTTAATAACTTCATTTGAAATACAGAGGCGGGCAAACTTTTATCACTGATGTCTGCCGATGACATTTAAACTGACACCTGAGCAAATGAAAGGTGCAGGGGTTTAAGCTCTGTTAAGGCCAACAGAGTGTTGCCTAAACCCGAACAAAATAACCTGGCAGCCGTTCATCTCATGCTTCTGTTTGAATTGGACTGGTGTTCGAAAGCTCGTGCCAAGATGCTGAGTTCTTAACAACTGATTTAAAGCTTTTCATTTATTTAACATGTTGAATGTTTACTATATGTACAATGGTAAGATCTTGGGGAAATTGTGGGAAAAAAAGTGTCCCAGTGTGTCCCAGTGTGTCCCAGTGTGTCCCAGTGTGTCCCAGTGTGTCCCAGTGTGTCCCAGTGTGTCCCAGTGTGTCCCTGTGTGTCCCAGTGTGTCCCTGAGTGTCCCTGTTTGCATGTGCATACCTATACAAAAATACTATAGACTGAAAGAGAGACAGAAACACAGAGTCAGTGCCTATATATAGTGTGTGTTTGTGTGTATGTATTATACATGACATATTGATAACTAGTGATGTAATCAGGTAATTGCCCTCACACTATGTGCATCTAAAGTAGTATTATACTTTAATTATTTTCTAGCTTTTTTTTCAGAGATCTTTACAATTATAGGGAAGTAATTAGCAGTTTGACAAAAGTGCAGCTGCCATTGCATTGATTTGATATCGAACACGTATTTTCCACTCATGAGGCGGGGGCATTGCTTGTCTGGACAAAGCGGAAGTGAAAATTAGTTAGTTATTACCCACTTTCATAATTAGTAATTATCTATAGATGCATCTCTTTCATCTAGACAGCACATTTGTATATTCATTCATTCAATTATTCATTCATTCATTATCTCCCGCTTATTCTCTATTAGGGTCGCGGTGGGGTTCCCCATGCCCATCCAGGGGAGAACGTTTCGGGCGCTGGGCAGATACACCCAGGACAGGGCGCCAATCCATCGCTGGGCACACACTCACTCACACAGACACACTCTATATGGGGCAATTTTGAGAATTCAATTAACTTGATCCATGTTTTTGGACTGTGGGAGGAAACCGGAGAACCCGGAGGAAACCCACGCAGACACGGGGAGAACATGGAAACTCCACCCAGATGGGGATTCGAACCGGGAAT
>JAFMOD010000306.1:86987-124666 GCA_019802435.1 Corydoras maculifer | reverse complement strand
TTTCGGGCGCTGGGCAGATACACCCAGGACAGGGCGCCAATCCATCGCTGGGCACACACTCACTCACACAGACACACTCTATATGGGGCAATTTTGAGAATTCAATTAACTTGATCCATGTTTTTGGACTGTGGGAGGAAACCGGAGAACCCGGAGGAAACCCACGCAGACACGGGGAGAACATGGAAACTCCACCCAGATGGGGATTCGAACCGGGAATCCCTAGCGCTGAGAGGCGACTGCTAACCACTAAGCCACCGTGCCGCCAAAACATTTGTATAAACTGTGCAAAAAGAGAAAAGTGACGGCTTGAAGCAAGATGTCATTTAGAATCGTTACCAGCTTCTGTTCTTCACTTAATCTTCAGATATGCTCTTGCATGAGGATGCATAATAAATGTATTATTCCAGCTTTGAAATGGCTCCAGTTAACCAGCATGATCGAAAGTAGATTGGATAGTGGCGTTTACTAAATCCGAGGACATGTGGCAGTCCTGTTCAGTCAGTCTTCTGAAAATGCAATTAAAAGGAGAATTGTTACATTGGATGCTTCTGGCGTTGTTTATCAGATTTGGTGCAATTCAGCCAATACTCACAAAGTGGACGTAATGCTGACCCCGAGGAATGAAATAAAAAAATTCTAAAATTGTAAATAGGATTTAAGAAAATTAATTCATGGTCCCACGGAGTTGAGGGTGTTCCTCATGCCCATCCAAGGGAGAATATTTCAGACGCTAGGCAGACACTCAGGACAGGGAGCCTATCTGTCGCTGGGCACACACTCACTTACTATAGGCACAATTTAGAGCAGCCAATTCACCTTGAATTCATGTATTTGGACTGTGGGAGAAAATCAGAGAAAAAACAGGAATGTGTTTTTGAATTGGGTGGCACGGAGGTTTAGTGGTCAGCACGTTCTCCTCTCAGCGCTAGGGATTCCCAGTTCGAATCCCCATCTGGGTGGAGTTTCCATGTTCTCCCCGTGTCTGCGTGGGTGTCCTCCGGGTTCTCAAAATTGCCCCATATAGAGTGTGTCTGTGTGAGTGAGTGTGTGCCTAGCGATGGATTGCCGCCCTGTCCTGGGTCTGTCTGCCCAGCGCCCGAGACGTTCTCCCCTGGATGGGCATGGGGAACCCCACCGCGACCCTAATAGAGGATAATGCGGGAGATAATGAATGAATGAATGAATGTTTTTGAATTTTATTAATTAATTTGTTTTAATCACACTAAACCCAAAATAATAAAATTAATACGATTGTAAATAAATAAAATAAAATATTATTAGTTGGTAAATTAATTTAATTAAGCTTTACTGATTTCTGCATTTATTATTTTCTGTTTGCTGAATTGTAAAAATAAAAGAAAACAGATGAAAAATGATTCATTAATTTCGTCTCCTTCATGGACTGAATTGCGTCATAAAATGTCCTGCTCAGGTCTGAAGCATTAAAATAATTATTTGTTTGTAAAGTCAGAAAAACATTAGTTTTTCCAGTAAATAAATACTGTTTAATTATTGCAATTAATTAAGAAAGCGATCCTAAACTGGCACTGTATGACTCAACACTTCTGAATCATCCTGGAGACGAAATAAAACCTCCAAAACCTGTCACTATTTTTCTTCTATGCAAATTTCATAGCTGCAATTTGACAAAATGTAAACACTATTGTCTATTACACAAATCTGCGTTCATCATTTATTAATAACGTCTCCTCCTATTAAAACAATTGTTGTTCTTGTTTTTTTTATTGTAAATAGATTCTTTTACCTTAAATAAAAAGAGAAAAATAAAGATCTGACCTTTCCGTTCCAGTTTTGATTGAATCAGCACCAGATCCGTCCTGGTTGCTTCAAATGAACTAGAACACATGTTGCCATGGTGATTGAGCTGGTTAGCTGGTGTGCCACCTTTGTGATACTATTAAGTCCAAATAAAGCCTGAAATTGTTTTGCAAGCTCACAAGTCCTACATCCCTACATATTCTCATCTGTCAGTCACACGCGGTATGAAAAGGACGCACGTTCATATTAAAAATACAGTGATGTAAAAATAAAAGAACTCAAAGTCATTAAAGTTTGGTAATGTGCTTCGTTTAGTGTATAGCAGAGGCACCAGTTTCGAGTCTCTTTTTTGATGCTTAATGAGGCTGTGAAACCCACAGCAAGCGATCTCAAATTATTCTTCCCCAAGTTCTTTAGAGATTGAGCTCCATGATTCAGTTTAAATACAGAACACAGACCTGAGATACTCATGTTAAAACATAGAGGTTAAACAATAATAAATAATCACTAATCCAGCACCGGCACGGTGGCTTAGTGGTTAGCATGTTCTCCTCTCAGCACTAGGCATTCTCGGTTCAAATCCCCATCTGGGTGGAGTTTCCATGTTCTCCCCGTGTCCGCGTGAGTTTCCTCCGGGTTCTCCGGTGTCCTACCACAGTCCAAAAACATGGATCAAGTCAATTGAATTCTACAAATTGCCCCATATAGAGTGTGTCTGTGTGAGTGAGTGTGTGCCCAGTGATAGATTGGTGTCCTGTCCTGGGTCTATCTGACCAACGCCCGAAACGTTCTCCCCTGGATGGGCATGGGGAACCGCCCTGCAATCCTAATATAGGATAAAGCGGAAGATAATGAAAGAATGAATGAATAATTTAGCACCTTTGAGCTTTACCTGATTACAAAATATGAACCTAAGTGAAACTAAAGTGAAGGTCACCTCTTAATGCTGGGGATCCAGGTTTGGTGATGTTTCCATGTTCTCCCCGTGTCCATGTGGTATTTTTCCAAAGTTCTCCAGTTTCTTCCAACAGTTTAGAAAACATGGCTTAAAGGTGAATTGCTTCTATATATCTGTGTGAGTGAGCACGTGCCATGGATTGGCGCCCTGTCCTGGGTGTATCTGACCAGTGCCTAAAACTTTCTCCCCTTGATGGGCATGGGGAACAACCTCCCCCCACCACCACTCCACTAATATAGGATTAAGTAGAAAATAAAGAATTAATGAATAGACTAAGGCGTCACGGTGGCTTAGTGGTCAGCACGTTCTCCTCTCAGCGCTAGGGATTCCCGGTTCGAATCCCCATCTGGGTGGAGTTTTCATGTTCTTTCTGTGTCTGCGTGGGTTTCCTCTGGGTTCTCCGATTTCCTCCCACAGTCCAAAAACATGGATCAAGTCATTTGAATTCTCCAAATTGCCCCATATAGAGTGTGTCTGTGTGAGTGTGTGATGGATTGGCACCCTGTCCTGGGTCTATCTGCCCAGCGCCTGAGACGTTCTCCCCTGGATGGGCGTGGACCCCACCGCGACCCTAATAGAGGATAAAAGCGGGAGATAATGAATAGACTAAATTTTACGGTGGCAGTGGTGAGCACGTTCGATGCTTAGTGTTAGGGGATCTAGGCTCGAATCCCGATCTGGGTGGAGTTTCCATGTTCTCCCCGTGTCTGTGTGGGTTTTCTCCGGGTTTTTCCCAAAGTCCAAAAACATTGATTGAAGCAAGGTAAATTGGCTGCTCTATATTGCCGCCTATAAAGTGTGTGTGTCTGTATGAGTGAGTATGTATGTGCCCACGGATGAATTGCCACCCAGTCCTGAGTGTATATGCCCAGCAACTAAAACATTCTCCCCTATGGGAGGGGCATAGGGAACAAAGTAGGCAAATCAACAATTGAGAATCATGTAGGTGGCATTTTTGGACCCTCACTTGAGGTTCCACTTGAGGTTCCATCATTCTAAGGAAACTCTACAGGCTCTTATTCATCAAAATCCTAGGAAACCAACAGTTCTAAAACAACATAAAGCAATCTATCTGGCACCAACAATCACGCCATTGAGGTAAACATTGCATGAGGTTTGTGCAGCTGCCACAAAATTGGAGTACAGAATAATTACACATAATTAGAGAATACGAGTGTGGAAACAAGTTAGGTTTCCTGTGCAGCTTGCCAACCTGTTGTGCACATTAGGGCTTTATTTGCTGGTTAGAAAAGAAATAAGGTCTTTGTTTCACCTCCTAGTCCTAATTTTCTAAACTTTTAAACTTAGTTTCTAACACATTCAGATAGACCATGTTGTTGGACTTTTTTTGATAATATTGCTGCTGTCGTCATTATTTATAGGATCAAATTAGAACACAGCCGTCATCCTTGCTGCAGTGTTGCCATGTGGTTGCTATGATAATTTCATATTTGTTCCGTAATTAATTGGTAAACGATTCCTTTGATGGACATAGCATTAACATCCTGCAAATTAAGGCAAGCGTCTGCAACATTTCCCTGCCGCATTCGCGGGAGGCGTCGTTAGAAGACAGTCATGTTGAGAAATTAATGGTTTAAAGGAGCTGGTCTTTAGAATAAGTTCTAGAGCTTGGTTGGAAGGACCAGTTGGAAGTTGCACAGGTGACGTCATATAAACCCAGAAGTGACATCAACTGATACTTTTTCTTGTAAATGAGACAGGGGTGGCTTCTCAGTGGTCAGGGTGTTGGGCTATCAATCGGAAGATTGTGTTCAAATCCCAGGAGATGGAGAACATCTGATCTCCAGCAATGAAAGGCTTGTCCTGCAGGAACTTCTCCTCAATGAGCTTCAGGGAGCTGTTCAGATCCTCTATGGCGGCGTCCATCTTGTCTGTGGGAACCTCCATGCCCATGACCTTGGGAATCATTAGCTTGAGCCAGAACACCTTGGATCCATGTAGGCGCATGGCCGTATGCTGCCAGGCCAAATACTCGTTCACCAGTGCCCTCTTCTGCACATCAGCAACTTCCACTGAAGTTACAAATGTGAGTCCTCGAACAAAACCATTAGCCTGTATAGTTCCAAGGCCTGTATGGGAACCAAATTGGGATACTTTGGATAAAATTGTCCGCTAAATGACCTAATGTAAGCATAATATAGGTATAGCAAAGGTCATGGGTTATATTCCCAGCTAGGATGGACAAGATCCTCTCTCTGTGTGGAGTTGGCATGTTCTCTCCATGTCTGCATGTGTTTCCTCATACAGCCTAGAAGATAAACTCATTCATTCATTCATTATCTTCCGGCTTTATCCCATATTAGGGTCGCGGTGGGGTTCCCCATGCCCATCCAGGGGAGAACGTTTCGTGCGCTGGGCAGATACACGCAGGACAGCGCGCCAACCTATCACTGGGCACACTCTCTCACACACACACACACACACACACACACTCTATATGGGGCAATTTGAAAAACTCAATTGACTTGATCCATATTTTTGGACTGTGGGAGGAAACCAAAGAACCCGGAGGAAACCCACATGGACACGGGGGGAAAAACATGGAAACTCCACCCAGATGGGAATTCGAACCGGGAATCCCTAATGCTGAGAGGCCAACGTGCTAAGCACTAAGCCACCGTGACGCCCAGAAGATAAACTGATGATATGAAATTGTCTCAGGTATAACTGCGATTGTCCACATTACATCAGATTAACTTTTTGCCGTGTTTTGTCTTATGAATGCTGGGATAGGCTACAGCACTATCCTGATATGCTAAACTAAATGAGTGGATTTGAAACTGAAGCTCCCCTCATTGCCTCTGTGGGTGATAGATGCCTAACGTGGTAAGTTGACGGGAAATGTCATCAAACGTTTTTCTATTTTGCTTAGACATGCTGCATTTCCTCCGTCACACATACGCTCCACAATGCTTACAGTGTACTGACAGTCGATCTGTTTGTGTTTACTTTTATTTTGTACACGGATAACCTTTTGTAGATTTTTGCTAAATGACAGTTGCAATTACCGTCCACTTGTGTCAGTCATGATTCCTTCTGTACTGGGAGAGTACCCTGAAATATGAAACAGAAATCTAGCATTCTCTGAACTTTTGAGGTTTCAATTGCTGCAAATGCAGAAGGTCTGCGAAGGGGTGCACCTTTGATTCATGCATTACATTTACATTTAGTCATTTAGCAGATGCTTTTATCCAAAGCGACTTACAAATAAGAACAAGTCAGTAGTTATGAAGAAAACCAACTATACTGTAAAAGCATCAAACCTGATCGTTACTTGATGCCGCGCTTTATTTGATTCATTCATTCATTATCTCCCGCTTCATCCTCTATTAGGGTCGCGGTGGGGTTCCCCATGCCCATCCAGGGGAGAACGTCTCGGGCGCTGGGCAGATAGACCCAGGACAGGACGCTAATTCATCGCTGGGCACACACTCACTCACACAGACACACTCTATATGGGGCAATTTTTGAGAATTCAATTGACTTGATCCATGTTTTTGGACTGTGGGAGGAAACCGGGGAACCCGGAGGAAACCCACACAGACACGGGGAGAACTTGGAAACTCCACCCAGATGGGGATTCGAACCAGGAATCCCTAGCGTTTTATTTTATTTATTTTATTATTATTATTTTTTTACAACAGGTATTTGTTGATGCGTCTTCATGGTTTCTTCTTCAGCATTATCTTCTGCTTAATCTTATATTAGGATCGCAGATGGGTTCCCTGCCTGTCTAGGGGAGAACATTTCAGGTGCTGGGCAGATCCTCACTCACACACCCTATAGAGGCAATTTAGATAGCGGCAATGTAGAGTAGCCAATGTATCCATGCTTGGATCCATGTTTTTGGACTGTGGGAGGAAACTGGACAACCAGAAGAAACCCACATGGACACGGGGAGGACATGGAAACTCCACCCAGATGTGGATTCCAACCTGGATATCCAGCACTGAGAACCATTAAGTTACCATGCTCAAGCTCTAAACATTTTTTAAAAAGTTGCCTGCAATTTCAAAATGAGTTTTGTATTATGATGGTAAAAAAACTGGACTGTACCATTTAAACATCGATTGGACTTTAGAACAACCGTCACAATTACACTGAACATGTTCGCTTCACTCGGCTTCCATTACAGATCGATACAGTCGACCTGCAAAAGAAACAGATGAACTCTGTTCAGATACTCAGCAACCTGATAAGTACATTAGCACCTTTGTGACCTGCACGGACGTGATCCCCCCCCCCCAACACACACACACACACACACACACAGCAGTGGCAGCAGCTCAGCACTTGTCGCTTTCCTTTATCCATCCACAGACGTTTTTTGTGCGCCACATATCGACTTTCTTCATGCATACCGTCACCATGATAGATTTCCAGTGGCTCACGATTAGTCCCCGCCGTCCTAAACCCGGCTCTCCCCAGACTTCTTTCCCTCACAATTTCACAACCGACGCATCGATCCTGACGTGTTCGCAGTTGCGACCGCCTAACACAGGCATTGAATTTGTCTTCGGAACAACATTGCAAGCGTCGCGTCAGGCTTTACCCCACACTGAACATCAGGCACGGCAATTCCAACCCTGCTCTTTTAATTCCATCACATTTCAAAGGCAAAGACAAGCCGCTGAACACCACTGGTTTGTAAGCGCTCGGGTTCAAAAAGAGGTGAGCGTACATGTTTCAGGGGATGCATCTCGTTGTCGCGGCCGGCAGAGTTTATGCAGAAGTCACCATGTCGTAGAGGAACATACCCTGCGTGGCTGGGGTGTTGGTGGGAGGGGGAACAGAGAACCGTATGCTGTAATCAAAGGTAATTATGATACCTGTTGGAGATTCTGCACAATGTTGGTGGAAGCCCATCCATCCATTATCTTCCGCTTTACCCTCTGCTAGGGTTGCGGGGGGGGGGGGGGGGTTCCCCATGCTATCCAGGGGAGAACGTTTCAGGAGCTGGGCAGATACAACCAGGACAGGGTGCCTATCTATCGCTGGACACACTCACACAGACACACTCTATATAGGGCAATTTGGAGAATTCAATAGACCTTGATCCATGTTTTTGGACTGTGGGAGGAAACCGGAGAACCTGGAGGAAACCCATGGGGACACGGGGAGAACATGGAAACTTCACTCAGATTCGAACTGGGAATCCCCAGAGGCGAACGTGCTAACCACTAAACCACCGCGCCGCCCTGGTGGAAGTCCATGTAACAGAAATAAATTGACTGTTCTATTTCGTTTACACTCAGAGGAATCTGTCCTCCACATTTAACCTGTCCATGCAGTGAAACACACACACTGAGTGAAGTGAGCACCTGTGCCCGGGGCACTGGGCAACCCTGTGTATGGTGCCAAGGAAGCAATTGGGGTTAGGTGCCTTGCCCAAGGTCACTTCAGCCATAGTTGTTGGTGGGACCTTCAGGTCACAAGGCCAGTTCCTTACCTAAAAGCATATGAGTGCCATTGTTACCGTGAGAGCAACCACACCAGCCATCGGGATTTATTTACTTTGGTCATTTTGCAGAGACTTTTATCCAAAGAAATTCGCAAGCATCCCAGCTAGAAGGTTGGAGTCAGGGTACAGGTTCAGTCTTGGTACTACATCCCTGGAGCAATGAGGGTTAAGGGTCATACTTAAGGATCCTCACCAACTTCATTGAACCTTGGATTTGAACCCCCACAACCTGGCGGTCCTGCAGGACCCCCTTAATGGACTTACATATAGTTTTCCAGTTGTTAGAGTTTTTCATTTTGTTAAATATAGTCACCCGATCTCGACACTATCTGTACCTGGCTGTTCTACACTGTTGTTGCTGCCTGGCTGCTCAAAGAGGAGGAGTCCTCCACTGAGTCTCGGTCCTCACAAGGTTTCTTCCTTAAAATAACAACATAACAGGGAGTTTTTTCTTGCCACTGTTGCGTCGGCTTGCTCTTTGGGGGTTTAAAGGCTTTTCATTCTGTAAATCTGCTTTTTGACAATGTACTGTTGTAAAAACGCTATATAAATAAATAACTTGAACTTCAACCTTAACACCTGAACTGTCGATCTACCATTTCGTCTGTGTAACGGTAAAACCTGTTCTAAATAAAACCTGTTGCTGTGCATTATTAATACGTTCACTCGCCAAGACACAATGACGCTCTGAGATTTTATAAGGAATCATACAAATCCCACGGACACGTTGGCCAATCAACCACCAAATAAATATAAATATTGGCTTCCTGATAACATTGAGGAAAACAAACCGTGCGTTAACATCTGTCGTCCTTCAAGTTAACATCTGGCCGCCATGTTTATAAGGTTCCCATAAAATATGAATTACACTCACATGCCATTTTATTTCTTTACACCTCCTTGTTTCTACAAACATTGTCTATTTTATTGGACTGTAGTCCATCTGGTTCTCAGCACAACTTTGTTAGGGTTCTTTACTCTGTTCTTTGATGGTCAGTGTGTAACTGCAAAAATGACAAAGTGCATCTATATTACTTTTACATTTGGTCATTTATTGGACGCTTTTATCCAAACCGACTTACAAGATGAACACAGGGTTAATCACAACATCCCTGGAGCAATGAGGGTTAAGGGTCTTGCTCAAGGACCCACATTGGTAACTTCAGTGGACCTGGGATTTGAACCCCCAACCTTCAGATTTATTGCCCAATGCCCTAACCACTGAGCTACCGCGCCCTCATCTATTTGATATTAGAACCGATCAAATGGACGGTGATGTATATGGTGGCCTCTACCTACTATATTTTTTCCCACGAGTCATCAACTGGTGTGCCACAATTACTGGCACCTCTTTATTTAGCACTTAGTATTATATCGTACTTTAATTAGTGGCTCCCTTGGTGAACACAGCAGCTTCGAGTGACTCCACTGATGTTTAATGAAATTGAAGAACACATGGTTAGAGACCTGAGATCATCCCTCCATCTGGAATCTCTCCTGATCATTCAGAATCTGAGCTCAGTGCTGCTGGATTCTTATTCACAGCTCATCCCACAGTGTGTGTGTGTGTGTGTGGGTGGGTGGGTGGATGTGAGGTGTAGGTCAGGATGAGATCTCCATGGAAAATGCATTGATTTAAAGGTCATGCTTTAGATCAGGAACTTTCTCATGGTTCTTTGAACTTCTGGGGAAAGCAGCCATCGCAAAAGGTATAGGGATGATTAGTCGCTGGAACTCCTCCAGAGTAGATTCTCACAGAGCCGGTGGTGACGTGAGCGTACAGTGATTGGTCCAAACGTTGGTGTACAACACTATTTTTAAATCTCTGAATGAAGCTGTAGCCATGTGACTAACAGCTGAGCATTAAATGGATTTTAAACTTCGACGTTAAGGCAGAGAGTGAACTCAAAAGCTATATCGAGTCTGTTATTGAAGGAAATAATGTTATTTTAACGTGACTAACGGAACTATTCAAATCCTCAATGGCGTTTTAGTTTGGCACTTTAGACAGCCACCACACAGCAGTCATATGGAGGAAAAGTCAAATCGTTTTTATTTTTTAAAGGTTGTAAACTCAAAAACACCCCTGTAGGTACACCGTTCCTTACTAATGAGATCCTGGTATTGCTGGGTGCAGAATGTTCTAATGTTCTGCTGTCACATCCATCAGAAATACATCAGGTCCAAAAAATAACAGGCTACTAACTAGCACATCCTCCACCATGCTGATGGTAGTGATGGGATGGCCAGGACTTCTCTGCTGGCCTAATAAATGATCCATCCATCCATTATCTTCCGCTTTATCCTATATTAGGATCGCGGGGGGGTTCCGCATGCCCATCCAGGGGAGAATGTTTCTGGCGCTGGGCAGATAGACCCAGGACAGGGCGGCACTCTATCACTGGGCACACATTTACTCACTCACACAATCTATATGGGGCAATTTGGAGAACTCAATTGACTTGATCCATGTTTTTAGACAGTGGGAGGAAACTGAAGAACCTGGAGGAAACCCATGCAGACACGGGGAGAACATGGAAACTCCACCCAGATGGGGATTCGAACCGGGAATCCCTACTGCTGGTAACCACTAAGCCACCCTAATAAATGATGTTAATTATATTTTGTCCATTAACACTCATTAAACCCAGCAATAAATTGGCGCCCTGTCTTGGGTGTATTTGCCCAGCGCCCGAAATGTTCTCCCCTGGATGGGCATGAGGAACCCTGCCCCCTGACCCTAGTAGAGGATAAAGAGAAAGATAAAGGATGGATGAAACACTTAATTAAATAATTCCAAATGGAATGTCCCCCGGTTGCACCACTTCCCTATATATATATATATATATATATATATGTATATATGTATATATGTATATATATATTTTTTTTTTAATTAAAGCATTTAACCAATCACCTTTGAGCATCATTTGTTGTCAGGGTCATATAATCAGCCTGAGGTCTTTAATATCAGTTTTCCAGCCTGGTAGCATAAAATAAGTATCGATTAAACTGTTGCTACAACCAATCAGATTTTAAGTTGGCAACACCAAGGCCTTCTAGCAGGCATGCGCTTGTCAGTGCGTTCATGTATTGTATTTATTCTTTTTTTTTTTCCTTGTTATACGAGTTATCTATCTGTGATAAAATTGTTATACTGCATTTCTGTATAATACAGTGTTTTTTTTAGCTCTTAATTAGTTATTGACAGTTGGATTGATTCAGACGGAGCTTTACTGAAGGTCTAGCTGAGAAATGCACGGCCCGCCACTGGATTTTATAGTTAGTCACATTGTTTAACTGTCAGTGAACCGTTACCGTGAATGTGTTGGTGTGCCAAAACCCCGCACATGCATGCGTTTGTGTTTGGATACAATGTGTTTGGACACAAGGAGATTGCGACACGTCATATTCGCGACCGGCCCTTCAAAATCGACGCCCTAACAACTCGTGCGTGCAGCATATTTTATTATGGCGCACAGCCAGCGATTTGTCAGCTGAACACCTTTAGGTCAGCAAGGAGGAAAAAGCCAGATGGCAGCTCTGCTGCACCATGACACGAGTACGAACTGTTGAATCTCGTGGAAGAAAAAGTGCTGAGCCCATGCGCATGGGCAGTCAGTTCCAATTTTCCAAATATTCTAGAATTATTTAAGTTACATGGCCACCCATCAGACAGAAAACGGATTTGGAACTTTATAGGACAGGGATTTAAATCTTAATTAGATTGGAAAACGTACAGTATTAAATATTCCAACTGGTGGTTCTATCCCACAAGTCAATTGTATGTCAATGCACGACATACTTTTATTTTAAATTCATTCATTCATTCATTCATCCATTATCTTCCGTTTTATTCTCTATTAGGGTCGCGGTGAGGTTCCCCATGCCCATCCAGGGGAGAACGTCTCGGGCGCTGGGCAGGTAGACCCAGGACAGGGCGCCAATCCATCGCTGGGCACACACTCACTCACACAGACACACTCTTTATGGGGCAATTTGGAGAACTCAATTGACTTGATCCATGTTTTTGGACTGTGGGAGGAAACCGGAGAACCCGGAGGAAACCCACACAGACATGGGAAGAACATGGAAACTCCACCCCAGTGGGGATTCGAACCGGGAATCCCTAGTGCTAAGAGCAGAACATGCTAACCACTAAGCCACCGTGCTCCTCCTCCAGAAAGAAAAGAAACCTTTCAGGGCGGCACAGTGGCTTAGTGGTTGGCACGTTCTCCTCTCAGCGCTAGGGATTCCATGGAAGAGAAACCCATGTCCGCGTGGGTTTCCTCCGGGTTCTCCGGTTTCCTCCCACAGTCCAAAAACATGGATCAAGTCAATTGAGTTCCCCAAATTGCCCCATATAGAGTGTGTTTGTGTCTGTGTGAGTGTGTGCCCAGTGATAGATTGGCACCCTGTCCTGGGTGTATCTACCCAGCGCCCAAAACGTTCTCCCCTAGATGGACATGGGGAACCCCCCCGCGATCCTACTAGAGGATAAAGCGGATGATAATGGATGGATGGAAAAAACCTTTCCATACATTCTGTTCTCATTCAGAACTTTTCAGAACGACGTAGTTCTCTGTATCTTGTATTAAATATCACATTCGAGAGAAGACAGTGAATCCTTGTTGATGCACTCTACATCAGATGAATACAAATCCATGCTTCTAAACGAAAAACAAAAGCATCTCGGCTCGGTTCTTTTCTCCTTTAATCCCTTTTTGTTATTCGCCCAATTAAAATAATTGAACTTTGACATGGTGGTGACATTTCGTCCTTCAGCCTGACACTTTACCGGACGGCACAAAGGACTTATCACTAATTGATTCCCGCTGTGAAGGTGCTTAGTCACTCTTGCCTCACGCCGTGTACTTGTATTGTTTTTTTTTTTGGATTTCATTCCTCCAGGCTTAACCGATTGATTGAAAGTCCCCTTAATTCAAAAGACTAATCCCCCCGAGACCTGAATCGAGGCGGGTTTAAAAAAAAAAAAAAAATTGATGAAAATGTGAGGAAATAAGCAAAAGTGTGATGACTAAAGACGGCCGTTAGCTGCGTCTTTCAAGCTCATTTTAATCACCAGACCACCCCCCCTCCCCAGTATTGGAGCTGTAGAGACCTACTGCTATAAAGTAATACTGCCACCAAGTGGTGAGTTTAAACAATAATGGGCTTGCAAGTGCTTGAAGGAATGCAGATTTATTTGTTATTCAAGCATTATTCAGGCATTACAGTCATAAGACTTCAGTTTTACAGCTTCATGCATAAATGTTATTAAAAAATTGTGAGACTTCTCACAAATGGGACTGATCCAATCACATGGGCTGTGTCCGAAATCACCTACTACAGTTGATATCATAAGCACCGTAGGCCTTTTCTTGTTAACCTTGGACATACCTCGCCCACCAGATTGCAGATGTCATGTGAAATAAGGGGTCACACCCCCGCTGTAAAAAGTTTCACTGGTTTAATAATAATCAGAACATGGACATCAACCCCAATATAAGTAGGATACTTGCACTTGTAAACATCGGATATTGTACTTTAGGATTATTTTTTCCCGCTTGTTGAATCATACTTCCAATTCAGGTCATCCAGGAAAGTCGTAGCTACTGCTTGATGCTTGCTGAGTATTCAGACATGCGACATGCTACCCACTCTCGTCTACTGCTTTTGCCTACTGTGTAAAAGGTAGTATGTAATTTCGGACCCCGTCAGTGATCAGATCACTGTTTGCACTTGTGTCTAACATCAGATCTCTGAGCATCTGAGTTTAGATTGCTGTCTGTGACATCTCCAGCTTTTACCAAAAGAGGTCACAGCACCCTGGGTAATCAGACCAAGTTTACATGATCTCTGGGATGTGACTCAAACCCAGTCAGCCAATCAAATCTCACAACATAAACAACATGGCCTTTTTATATAAAGAAATAAGACACAGCATGATTAGGCTTTTTGGTGCTGTATACATAAAAAGAAAGCATATACATCATCACATATTAAAAACAAAAAATGGGCCAGACCCCCAAATGGTTGAGGTTTTAATAGTCTCAAGAACAAATCACTGGAAATGCAAATGTTGTATAAAATCAAGTGCATTGGAGATTGTTTTGCACTGAAATCTGGACCGCTGCTTTTTAAGGTTGTATAAATATTTTGCTTTTAAAAGCTCTATTCGTTTAAAGTGATCTGAACGACAGGTGCAGTGTGAACAGTCTACGCCGAGCAAAACTGCATAAAATAACCCCGCTTCAAGAAAATGTTTAAAATGTTTACATTTAACTGTCAGAATGGAAAAAATGTGATGCAGTGTTTTGACAAAGGAATGAAAATTTTATAAATTACTAATGATTTGTTGCTTAAACTATTTCAGGCCCAATGCTATATTTTGCATAAGTGTAAAAATATATATAACTTATAAAAAGAAAAATTGACAGGAAATATATATATTTGCATATATATATATATATATATATATATATATATATATATATATGAGAGAGAGAGAGAGAGATGCTTTGATCACATCTTGTCTTAATTAATTAATATTTTTAGATATTTTAAACAATATATGAACATACACTGCCTGACGTGTGTGTGTGTGTGTGCATATCAGGAGAATGTATAGATATTTCAGGAAAAGAAACACTAAATTTTTACTTAAATAGTAATGATGGTGCATTCATTATTTGGCTGCTTATGTGTCTGTATATGCGTACCCTGCCTGATTTAAAAAAAGGTCACGAAATGGATGTTACTCTGATTTGGGGTCACTGCGTCGGTCAGATCCGTGTTCAGTGACATTCTGTGCCCAAAGCATGAGGTCAGCTGACCTGAATATACTAAACCACCAGGTTATTCCATCAATGGATTTTTTTTCTTTTCTTATGCTGGAATATATCTGGCTCAATTTGTGAATGAGTGGTTTAGGAGGCATGATCATTTTCACTTCTGGATCGGCCACCAGTGTCCAGATCTGAACCCAATTAAGAATTTTAGTGATGTGCTGGAGAAGACTGTGCAGTGGTCCACATCTCCATCAATTAACACAAGATTTTGGGGAAATAAATGCAACTCTGGATAGAAATAAATGTGGCGTTGCAGAAGCTTATGCAAACGATGTCCCAGTGAATGCCTGCTGTAATCAACACTAAAGGCGGTCCAATGAAATATTACCTTTTTTGCCTGGCAGTGTACGTATGTATAATCTGTATCTAAAAACATAATGCAATCATTTATTTAAGACATGATGTGAATAAAGCTGCATTTGTAAACTACCACAAGCTAGTGATATGATATGTAGTGAATACATACAATAGTGATCCTGCATACAGTGTACAGTGATTGTTTATAACGATCCATATAAAAGCCACGGATAAGCTTTAAGTAACAGGAGATTCCTATTAAACATAACCTGTTTATGGAAATCTGCGCACACACACTAAATATCTCATTCATTATGAAAATGATTAGAAAAAGCACCGTGGGTTATACAATAACATTTAGAACTCAGACCATCCACATCACCGGTGATGTTTACACTGCTTCTCAACATACACACACACACACACACACACACACAGACACGGCAACCTAAAATGAGCAGCCAGGTCCCAATTTAAACAACTCCATTAAGGTAACACCATATTGGTCATCACCAAGTCTCACCTTGATACTGAAAACATAAACTTTACCATATAAATGATAATTTAGTAAAGTCTAGTAATGGAATTCTTAATTTTTAAACCTAATCAAGATATCAGTTATACATTACTGTTATTATAACTTAAGATTTAGTAACCTGGTGCATCCATGACGGCATTCCTTCTGTTAGCATCATAAGAGTACTACAGTAGATCAGTGTACTTGTTTTAATGCTGTGGAACCTGTATTAGTTTAAGCTACAGTAGGATTTATTTAATAATTTAATACCACTTACTTGGCCCTGGCCAAGTTTTCTGCAAACAGTGTGAACGTTATTTAAGTAACTGTTCGCATTCAGACCACAATGTGTGTGTGTATATGTATGTATATATATATGTGTATATGTGTGTGTGTATATGTATAATCTAATATATATATATATATATATATATATATGAAAAAGTCACCATTTATATTAACATCTCTTCCCTGTATTAGATTGTGAGCCTGCTGACATTTATAAATACCATACACAAGCAGTTTTAAGCTCAGGGATAAGCGTTGTGTGGAAATTGGTCTTTACAAGGCAAACTGTTTTTGTTTAAGTTGAACATTTATCACACTTTCCCGTTCACTCGCTGCTTTGTGGCAATTAGCTCCGCCCATTTGCCTTCCGTCACTGACTTTTCATGCGTTTGAATCATATGTATTGTAATGCTGCATCAAGATCAGTTCATTTTTAGAATAAGGCTTCTTAAAAAAGAAAAATAATAGGGAGGGGGGTTTAGTATTATAAAAAGTGATATATAAATAAAACACAATTTATCTATTTTTTTGAATACCAATATGTGTAACATTTTATTTTTAAGAATATATTGTCCATGTGAGCACAGTGAAACCCAAAGTAAGGTTGTATATAAAAATATACTGTTTTTTTATACTGTTTCCTTCTTAGTAGAATCTGTAATGAGTTGTTTAAACCGGTGCCTGACTGAAGCAGAGCAAGGAATGGGATTATAAAGTGGATTAATCGTGCAGCAGTGTGAACGCAGCCTGTGCTGATTATCATAAAAACCTATTTTTTGCATATACAGGCATTTAGTGTACATTTCTATCTACTGCAACTCGGTTTGGTTTTAGAAATAATAGAGGCACTCTGTTTCATTGGTTTTCCTTTTCTGGACTAGCCAATACATCATAGCGATACTGAATAGTGAGGCAGTGCTGTGTTCCACTGATTATTAAGACAAGTGATTTAAAGTTGTAGGCGTGCATAAGCTTTAATCTCTGAAGTCTCAGGACCCTCGTGCTTGTGGAGGGTCTTACTTGCGGCTGAGGGTCTCAGCCAGCTTCTTCAGTCTCTTTTTAAGCTCCAGAGGAAACTTCTCGTAACACTTCTTACACACCGGCTTCATGTCAAACTCCACAAACTTATTCCTGTAAAGGATAAATGATGTTTCAGTTGCAACATCTATAATGGAATTCTATATTATACTTAATGATTTATGTTTGGAAGCTTATTGATGGGAGGCGCATTATGTTCCCTTCACAAATGGACCAAGTCTAAATTAAGCTGTTTAGGATCTTTTGTCTGCATCTGAAATTGACCACTGTATGTACTTAGTAGGCAGTAAACGAGAATGGCTAGTTTGTACCTCACGAACACTGAAAAACACAGCGTTTTAAAATATTAACTAAACCCAAATTCTCACAGAAGCAAGTTTTATCCTTGGAAATTTTTCCACATAGTAATTTCCATCTATTTGCATTAAGAGCTAGTTTGGACTTGGCCCATTTTAGGGTTATGTTTTCATGCATATGTCCATAGCATTCACAAAAGCAAATTGCTTGAAGCTCTATATAAAAAAAATGGTAAATATTAAACCAGGGCTCTCATTTATCAACGCTGACATGTTAATGTCTCATCTGGAAAACCAGTATCAAATGAAGATTGCCCATACATGGCTGCAAATGCATTAGACTGAGTATGATGTATTTATTTTCCCCGGGCACCTTTAAAATAAAGGGTGTGGAATTTATTAGCAGTAATAGAATATAGATTCATAATTATAAAGTTCTAGGGGTTTCAATCACCTGTTACTGTAAAGTCGGTGCCATAGTTGGTGTTTTGTTGTGATGAAGTGTGATTTTCAATTACTTAAATGAAGGGGTATTACAAAAAATATGTAATAACGTCATAAAGCTCATATTGCAACATATAAGCCAATGCTAATCTTTTAATCTCACTAATAATACTCGTACGCGTTTTACTAATTCTACTTGCTGACATTCAACAGATGTGCGTGCCGTGGCATTTGGAGTTAAATGTACACAGAACAAAACATATCAGATTTATACACAACAGAATGTGAGGCATTAAAAAAAACCTGTTATTTGTGCCATTGAGAATACTGCTTAGAACCCGAGTGCCAAATATGGGCATGAAGATGAGTGGAGAATGACTCAACTTCAGTCTGTAGCTGTGATTTCAGCTAGGTTAATATAAGCCTTATTACATACACACACACACAAGTATGTGTGTGTGTGTGTGTGTGTGTGTATATAATATGTATATATTGGCAGTAGAGGTGTAATGGTACACAAGTTTCTCATTAGATTTCATTTGGTTATTTAGCAGACGCTTTTATCCAAAGCGACTTACAAGGTGAGCAAAGGGTTAATCACAACATCCCTGGAGCAATGAGGATTAAGGGTCTTGCTCAAGGACCACATTGGTAACTTTGGTGGACCTGGGATTTGAACCCCCAAACTTTAACCTTCTAAAGCACTTCTATTTTTACTTAATAGGGAGCATAGTTGTCCCTGGCCATATACTTCATTTCTTACTGTATTGCCTTTTCCCCCCCAAATATTTGTAATTATGTATCGTTAAATTTTCACTATATATATATATATATATATATATATATATATATATATAAAATTCTACTTAAGTAATTAGGAGTGTAGAAAGTGTTTAAGAGAATATGAAGTGTTACCAAGCGTGGAAAAGGTTAATAAGAGAATGTGAATATGAATCCTTATATATATATATATATAAAATAAAATAAATATAATGCCGCTACTTTGTGGGTTTTGTAGTATTGTCATACTTCTCTAGTCCAATACTTGTTCATATAGAACTTAGACTTTAGACTAGGGATCACATTGTAAGTTATGCCACTCTAAAACATGTGCATATCATATTGCTTTATTGTCATCCAGTTGCTGCCACCGTATTTTCTGCCTATGTTTTGTACGTTGGATGATGAAGCTGTATCATTTATTCTGTATTTAAACATTCACAACCTTTTTACACTGAAAAGCGCAAGAGCAAGTGATAAATGAGACCCCTGGATATTAAGCGTCTTACTATCACAGAGCAAACTCGTGTAATAATGAGGTTGGGGTGGGGTGTGTGTGTGGGGGGGGTGAAGAATTCAAGCCCATGAAAGGAAATAAGAAGGATAAATGATCATGAGGAAGAAAGATGGGGAGGAGAAGATACAGCGTTACAGACAGACAGCGGCAGCCTTCTTCTTCTGTTCACGAGAGTCACGTTCGCGTTTAGCGAGGCGCCGTTTCAGCTCTTCGGGCAGCCGGTCATAGCAGTGTTTACAGACCGGCTTCAGGTCAACCTCCACAAATTTGTCCCTAACCACATCGTAGTGGCCCGGCAAGTGCAAAGACAAAGGGATCGGGGGTTTGGTTTTTTTTTTTTTTTTTTTTTTTTTTCGGATAAAGGCAAAGAAAATAGCAGAATTATGAGGTATTGAAGTTTAGACAGCTGAACAATTGCTAGAGAAATGCTGCATGTATAGTCATCCATCCATACAGAGAAAAAAAAATAGACGTTTCTGTATTTATTCTTAAGCAAAGACTTACTTCAGAGTCAGTTTGGTGTTGCAGGTGGAACAAGAGAAACAGTTGACACACCAGGCTTTATTCAGAGCCGAAACAACTGCGAAGAAAATGATAATTAAAATTTTAAAAAATCAACATAGGACACATGGATGGACACTTACCAAACAGAGCAGACAATAGCATTTAATGTATAATTTGGGATGGCATGGTGGCTTAGTGGTTAGCATGTTCGACTCTCAGCACTAGGGATTCCCGGTACGAATCCCCATCTGGGTGGAGTTTCCATGTTCTCCCCGTGTCCGCATGGGTTTCCTCCGGGTTCTCTGGTTTACTCCCACAGTCCAAAAACATGGATCAAGGTCAATTGAATTCTCCAAATTACCCCATATAGTGTGTGTTTGTGTGTATCTATGTGAGTGAGTGTGTGCCCAGCGATAGATTGGCACCCTGTCCTGGGTGTATCTGCCCAGCGCCCGAAATTTTCTCCCCTGGATGGGCATGGGAAACCCCACCCGCAGCCCTAGTAGAGAATAAAGTGAAAGATAATGGATGGATGTATAAATTGTATTTTTTTTAAAGCTGCATTTAAACACATTTTATACTTTAGGACCATGCTGACCAAAAAAACAACTGAACTTAGCTACAAATAGTAATAGCAAGGTCATGTATTTAAACACACTAAAGGCTCAAAGCATAAGCATGTGTTATTATGGGTTAAAAATGCATTTACATGAATGTAAAGCTGAATCCATTACAAAAGATTTATTGAAGTGGGTTATGTAGGTGGCAGTATCGTCGTTGCGTGGGGGCAGAAAGTGGAGCCGTCGTTGATGGACTTTGATTATGGTTAATTAATGCACCTGAAATGGCTTTACCTAACAAGTGTGTGTCCTTTTTAAAACCAGGAACATTAAAAGCTGTGGGAAGTGAGAATGACCAAGAGCTGCCTCGAGTCCTAATTTCCTCCACACCACCACCCCTCTTTACAATATATAAAATGGATAATTATTTACCATCACCCTCGATCACTCTGTTGCAGTGGTAGCAGACATCACCGAAAAGCTGGCAAAGAGAGACAAGTTCAATTATATGCTTACAGTAAGCATGATAAACAACATTTATTATATATATATATATATATATATATATATATATATATATAAGAACAGACTGTTGTTGGGGACGATACCTGGTTGTAGTGAGTCTCGCAGTAAGCCAGTCCTTTCCTCTCATAATGGCGGTGACCCAGAAAAGGCTTCTCGCACTTGGCGCACACGAAATGCTGCAAACAAAGAAGAAAGCCAATTAAAGCGAGCTAGAGTACGACTGTTCAGGCCAAGCTCAGACGTTACAAAACACCCCTTTGATGAAGCTGCTCATTTAAATATGCATTTTGTGTTTTTGTGTGTATATACACAGTGTAAACACATTAAAAAAAATGGTATGAAACACACATGCATGTCATCAGACCTACCTCCACATGCCACTGCTTGCCCATGGCATTGACCACACGACCTTCGATTGGCCTCCTGCAGGCTCCACAGATGGGCACTCCCATTTTGTCATGGCACGGGAGGCAGTAGAGCTCGCCTTTCAACTCCCGAGCATCAGCTGTCAACTCCTTACTGTGAGAACATCACACCATGTAATCAAAGTCACACTGTTTATTCATCACACCATCGCAGTGTTTAATATCATTTCATTTATTTTCCATGCACAATCTTTTAAGGTTTCTATCCATGGCAGCATAGAACTTTTTTTTTTTTTTTAACAGAACTACGCTTATCTCTTATTATTTTTCTGTAGCTGACCCTTATGAACATCAGCAATTGTTCAATTTCTTTTTGGTATTTGGGCAGTATGTATTTTAAAGTCATGAGTTCTTGGCATGTTAACCATTTATGTGGTTCTACACCATTTATAAACTGGACATGGTGTGTCTGATTTAACAGGGGGGTTGTACACTGCTCGTTTGTCTCTGTCTTAGGTTGATTGTTTACTTTGGGCTACGTTTCATGTAGCATATTGTCAGTCTGTCCTACTCTACCTACCAAAGCTTTTAAGTGTATGATGTGGTGATGTGTCTGATGACTGTGTGTGGAATGCTGTAGTCCATTAGCTTTTTCAGAATTGTGTTTTTACATTTACATGATTAAATTTGCTCATAATTAATTTCCCTTTTTTTTTTTAACAAATTACAAAATTTATTTTCAAAATGTTGATATTTCTTCAGCATTTGTATGAAATTTAAACCATTCTAATAAATGGCAGTTCGGGATTTTTTATTTCTATATTTGCATTCTGGGCTTGTAGTGCTGTTTACCCACCCACAGTTGGTGCAGTTGAAGTGGTCAGGATGGTAGGGGTCGTTCTTGAAGATAAGTGGGTGCTCCTCGATGATGGCATGGCACTTCTGACAAATATACTTGCCCAGACCACGGGCTTTCTCTCGGTTATGACACGGACGACACAGATGACTAACACACACACACACACACACACATTAATGCATTTTAAACACATTCACATAGACTTCCATTTCCTTAGTGAAGACTTACTTAAACCCTAACCAGATATACTACTACATTACCTATAACCCAACTCTAATTATAATCAGTTCTAACTAGTTTTAAATGGTGCAGTATGGTATGGAGCAGTTGTAGGCTTGTGGTTAAGGAACTAGCTTTGTGACCTGAAGGTCTCCGATTTGATTCCTGGTCCCACTAATCACAAGGGATGAAGTGCCCTTGGGCAGGGCACCTAACCCCAAATGCTCCCCAGGCGCCATGCACAGGCCTGCCCACCTCTCCGGGCATCTGTGCTCATATCACACAGTGTGTGTGTGTGTGTATATGTGTGTGTTTCACTGCATGGGTTATTAGTAGAGATCACACTCCTCTTTGTGTAAAAACAGTCCGCAATATGGATTACTTTCTCAAAACTCAATGATTTACTTTGTGAGGACAGTTCCCGTAATTACACTGGTTCCCCCATGTGACTGTCTAAATGCTTTTTATATCTATATACCCATGTAGACACACATTTATACTCTTGACATCATCTCTTCATAGACATGCTGCACAGTCATGCTGCAGAAGTGAAAAAAAAATTCTTGTCCAAGTTGTCACCACTTAGTGACCTTAGAGGTTTACCAAACATTAAAAGTAGTGCATTTGAATGACAGTAAACAGAATCTGTTTGCACCCTGAGCACTTACCGGCCAGCGTTTTTGACAAATCCAACGTCAGCTAGAACGGCCTGACAGAGATCACAGCAGAAGCAGTCCGGGTGCCAACTGTTGTTCATGGCTTTAATCACACGGCCGATGATGAACTCACCTGTGAATCATGATGGAGTGGAGAGTTTGTCTAGTTTATATTTAATTGCAAGGATGGCTTAAACTCATCGGTACTGAAGCGCATCCTTACACTTACACTTTTAATTAATGAAAAATCATTAAACCATCAGGTCATTCTGACACGACTGCAGTGTTTTCACCACTAAAGTGGTGTGTCATTCTGTAGTACTCCATGTTCATGTGTGGTACTTTGGGTGTATTTTAAAAGATGTAACTACGCAGTAACAAAGCTTGTATACCGTATAGCAATAGCAGTATTATGACTCAAACATCCTCGTAATTTAATTTAATTTAATGCACAGAAGGAAAAAGTCGAGTTCTAAAAAAAATGTATTCACCATTTTTAGAGAGAAAAAAACAAATCTTTGCTATCAAAAAACTGCTTAGACCCAGACTGCTTCGAACCTGTTTTCATGGCTAATCCATCCGCAAACAATCAAAATCGATGCAAATGGGCACCTATTTTTATTTAAAACAATGTAAATCTAATTCAATTGTTCTAGAGACTGCAAAACACATAGAAACATTTTACAAGTGATAAATTGAGTGTTTAAAACTAAAAACAGAATAAAGAAATTATATATACACCATCACATTTTCTTTTATATAAAAATTGTAATTAATCTTTGACAGAATAGCATTCACAGTTCTTGTCATTGATCCAAATGTATCATCCAAATCGGTGCTATTTAAAGTTAACAAAAACAGGGTATACAGGGTAAACACTATGTTCCAAAGATTCTTTAAAACCAATAATCATGATCTTACCACACTGGTGACAGCAAGGTGCAAACAACATTTGGAAATCATGCTCACAGTACTTCCTGCCTTCAAACTAAAGAGAGAGAGCAAAAACAAGGAAATTGTATTAAAAAAGTAAAGCTCATTAAATCACAAGGCAGCAAGTAATGTAATAAATGTGAAACATCAGGCTGAAAAGTAAAGACAAAAACACACAGAGGGCTGAGACAGGATGCTTTCGTGTTGTACCTCGTAAAAGAGTCCATCTGGAAACTGCTGGAAGCACTGAGCACAGACAAAACACTGTTCATGGTACAACTCGCCATTGCTATTGACGATCTTCTCAGCTGGCGCGAAGCCACTCTTGCAGCGTTCACATGCGGCGTTTGCCAGGGCATTAGCCATGTTGCTGGTGAGAACAAAAATATGTTAAAACCGCTGTTAAGCCACATTTCCAATTACTGCTGTCTTATTTTTCCATCCATCCATTATCTTCTGCTTTATTCTCTACTAGGGTCATGGTGGGGTTCCCCATGCCCATCCAGGGAAGAACGTTTCGGGCGCTGGGCAGGTACACCCAGGACAGGGTGCCAATCCATCACTGGGCGCACACTCCCTCACACAAACACACTCTATATGGGGCAATTTTGGAGAATTCAATTGACCTTGAGCCATGTATTTGGACTGTGGGAGGAAACCGGATAAAACCCACGGTGAAAACATGGAGACTCCACCCAGATTGAGATTTAAACCAGGAATCCCTAGTGCCGAGAGGCGAACATGCTAACCACTAATCCCCTGTCTTATATTTATTGTGAAAAAATTATGTATCTTTTTACCGTACAGTGCCAGTCAAAAGTTTGGACACACACCCTTTTTGATTCGCTTATTGTTCATGTTCTCAGTTCCACTTACTCTAAAGATGACTTTGTAGTTCTGCAATTACAGACTGTAGTCCATCTGCTTGTGTTCTACATACATAGTGTACGTTCCCTTTACTCTGTTTTCTAATGGTCAGGACACCAATAGTACCACCACAGAGCAGTGATTATTAGGATGGTGCATTATTGATCAAAAATCAAACCTGTAAAAGCACAATTTCTCTGATGGGTTTTAACCACTTTATTATATTTTTATAAACATATTTTATTTTTAAGGCACAAAATAAAGAATCCCATAGTTTGTCGATGTATTAATATTTAGCAGTAATGTAAAAACAGAATGACATTTACTGTAAGATTCAACAAATTACTGATCGACCATATATTATTGAAATTGCCCATCACATTGTTCCGTACAATGTCATTGAAAGTAAATGGTGATTATTGTCTCGTGCCATAAACATCCCCCGTACACACGTCTCTCACGTAGATTTAATATTTCTTTTACAGCATTGTCACAAGCAATGCTTCTTATTTAAACGGCACGTTATCACACATGTAATACTTGCATAATAACGCAGTATTATTAATAATGAAGTAATACTTTTTTAACAGAAAGATTTTTATTACATGACGTTCACCGAGTTCAACACAAATGACCAAATAAGGCATTTTCCTCCATTGCACACGGCTGTATTCCAAATCCATATTCCCCCGACAAACAGGCGCACTACGTAGAGCGTAAAGGGAGGACAAACAAACACCCTACTTAGTGCACTCATTTACAGCATATCCTGCGATTTGAAACTTAGAGCGTCGAGCTAGGTGGCAGTAGTTTGGAAAACTGCCCTGGGGTGAAAAAAATGTAGCTGGAAGACAAACTAAAGGTCTAACTCACGGCGTTTATTAGTTTCACTGTTTGTAATCTAGAATAAGTTGCACAAGCAGGTCATGACACTTGTTACATGTAACTACTATTGAATTTGACATGGTAATCTTTAGTTAGCTGGCGTTTGATGGGCGGTTAGCATCACCGCTAAAGTCCGAGAGGCGCTGAATAAAAGCTCAGTAAAGTTCAAAGCCGCTTGCTTACCTGCCCGTCATTTCTGCCACAGCCAGCATCCCCCTCTGCACAACCGACCCAAAAACAATTACAGAGACTCGGCACCGTTGCAAAACGATGAAGAGAGCCGCAGCTTTTTAAAGCGTTTCTCCGCACTTTTCTGCGGGGCGCGGGACTCGCACTGACCCCACCCTTCCTGCTGCGCCGCCCGCCAGGGAGCGTCTCCAAATTCATATCGCTACTTAAATAAGAAGGACAAAGTTAGAAAGTCCATCAACTATTAATTATTCAGCCCAATTACAGGACTAATTTAGATATTTAGAAAACTAAATAATACATGGCGGCACGGTGGCTTAGTGGTTAGCACGTTCGTCTCTCAGCGCTAGGGATTCCCGGTTCGAATCCCCATCTGGGTGGAGTTTCCATGTTCTCCCCGTGTCTGCGTGGGTTTCCTCCGGGTTCTCCGGTTTCCTCCCACAGTCCAAAAACATGAATCAAGTCAATTGAATTCTCAAAATTGCCCCATATAGAGTGTGTCTGTGTAAGTGAGTGTGTGCACAGCGATGGATTGGCACGCTGTCCTGGGTCTATCTGCCCAACGCCCAAGACGTTCTCCCCTGGATGGGCATGGGGAACCCCACCGCGACCCTAATAGAGGATAAAGCAGGAGATAATGATTGAATAAATAATACATAAGCTCACAATAGTGTGACATGGTGGCTTAGTGGTTGGCACACTCTCAGCACTAGGGCTTTCCCATGTGAATCCCAATCTAGGTGGAGTTTCCATGTTGTCCGTGTGGGTTTCCTCCGGGTTCTCCGGTTTCCTCCCACAGTACGAAAAAAAAAGGATTAAGGTCAATTGAATTCTAAAATTACCCCATATAGAGTGTGGGTCTGTGTGAGTGAATGTGTGCCCAGTGATAGATTGCCGCCCTGTCCTGGGTTTATTTTTTAAGCGCACGAAATGTTCTCCCCTGGATGGGCATGGGGAACCCCCCCCAACCCTAACCCTAACCCCCCCCCCCTCCCCGCGACCCTAGTAGAGGATAAAGCGGAAGATGATGGATGGACTTATTTATATTTATTTAGGTTTTGCATAACAGTAATATTCCTGAAACACGTGATTGCCCCATATAGGGTGTGCATGTGTCTGTGTGAGTGAGTGAGTGTGTGCCCAACGATAGATTGGCGTCCTGTCCTGGGTGTATCTGCCCACCCACCCCCCGCGACCCTAGTAGAGGTTAAGTGGAAGATAATGGAGGGATGGAATTACAGGAACAATTTAGCTACTTTCATCATCATGTGAATAATGTTGGTCAGTTAGAATTGATTGTTTTCTGAGCTTGTGTATTATTTATTTTTCTTAAACTGAAGAACTACAAAAACAGTATGTTATCTTCCTCCTCATCCTCTACTCGGTTGGGGGTGGGGTCGGAGGGAACGTGTCAGGTGCTGGGCAGATACACCCAGGACAGGGTGCCAATCTATCACTGGGCACACACTCACTTACACACACACTCTATATGGGGCAATTTGGAGAATTCAATTGACCTCGAACCATATTTTTGGACTGTGGGAGGAAACCGGAGGACACAGGGAGAACATGGAAACTCCACCCAGATTGGGATTCGAAGCGGGAATCCCCAAATATGCTAACCACTAAGCCAACGTGCCGCCCTGCTCAGAGATCATTGTGGTTTAAAACCTTAAAAGCTTTATTTCTATGTTTATACATTATATTTACACTGATCCTAAAACTAGATAGTAGAACCGAAAAGTATTAAATCTCTATAAGCAAAATGCATTTGGTGGGGTTCAAGTTTCTTCACATCAAACTCACCCAACCAAACATTTTTGGACTTTACAAAGTTAGAAGCTCATTATTGTTTGTACAAGGGTTTGGTTTTATACATATGTGGAAATATAGGTCTAAGTAAAATATTTAAGTTAATAATTAAGATGTGTGTCCCAATACTTTGGACCATAAAATGAACAGTAATCCTGATAAATATTTCCAGAGGCTGGAGGGGAAAAAAAACGCTGTAGCACTCTCTTAATTTTATCACTGTTGTTTATAAGAACATGAAAATTAATACAGAATGGTTTTAGGCAAGAATAATCAAACATGCCGAGTGAGTCAGGTTGCTACAGGGGATGGACAAAGAGCAGGAGCTAAACACTATGAAAAATTGGGCAAGTAACTGGCTGTATGAGTCCACATGTGCTATAATTTAATAATATATACATTTAGACCCGATTTAGGGTGGCACGATGGCTTAGTGGTTAGCACGTTCGACTCTCAGCACTAGGGATTTCCAGGTCGAATCCCAATCTGGGTGGAGTTTCCATATTCTCCCCGTGTCTGCGTGGGTTTCCTCCGGGTTCTCTGGTTTCCTCCCAAAGTCCAAAACATGGATCAAGTCAATTGAGTTCTCCAAATTGCCCCATATAGTGTGTTTGTGTGAGTGAGTGTGTGCCCAGCGATGGATTGGCGCTCTGTCCTGGGTGTATCTTCCCAGCACCTGAAACGTTCTCCCCTGGATGGGTCATGGGGAACCCCGCCCCTCTCCCCCGTTAAATAAACCGGAGGATAAAGCAGAAGATAATGGATGGATGGACCCGATTTATTTTTATTTTGAACATTAAAATCACCTCAGAAAGGGTTGAATTTAAAAGAAGACAAGTATGAATGCCCAATTTAAGCCACCAACTTAACTCAGAGTTATTATTGGAAATCAGTGCCGACCTTAATTAAAACCTTTTAAATGTAGAGATTATCTACCATCAGACCAATGTCATTTAAACCTAATATATAATCAGTAGGTTGGAAAATCTGATTTGAAGCCACTAGATGACAGTGTTACACACAGGAGTTACCTTAAAGCCTGCTGGTCTATGTAGTGGTGGGGGTGTTTTAATTGTGTATATTTTATTAATTTCAATATATATGTATATATATATCTGTGTCTATATGTGGGTGTAAGAGAAAAATTTTCATGGCATCAATAATTATAATTATCATTATATCTAATAATATGCTTGTAATAGTGTAATTACCAAGGGTGCCAATTATTGTGAAGTTCTTCTTTTTAACTTTTACTTGATAATCCTGGCAGAGTTTTGTTCACTGACAGACATCTCCATCCCAATGAATATTGATGATATAAACTCTGTAGCTGCTCTCCATCCTGTGAGTGGCAGCAGGAAACTAAATAATAACGTCAAATAAAAAAGGAACCTCGTACCTTCACCATCATTCACTTCAAGGTCATCGCTGTGAGCTGAATGTTCAAACCTATTATTTAACATCAGTTACTTCAGGACAGAAGAAAAATGACCATCACTATCAGCCTTTCACATTCACTGAAACACATGTAAAGTGCGATGTGCATGATTATACCAGGAAGATCAATCAGAATAAACAAACCACATTTTAAGTAGATAAATAAGAACCAAATGAAACGAGCAAAACAAAAATATTAGCTTTTATATCTGTTACATATCTGTGAGTGCAGTCTGAGGACTTCAATCGATTTAATGATGGGCAGGTTTGGGTTGGTGCCCTGTTTTATTTTAAGAACAGAGATCCATCAGCCTGATCTTCATGTGTTAGTGGAATTGTATTAAAAGGAACAAAGGCTGTTTCTGAGGACCTCAGAAAAAAAGGTGTTGATTCTTATCAGATGGGAAAAGGTTCCAATCTTACAGGTTACATTTTATCTGTAAATAACTGCAATTCCACCAACAGATCCTTCTACACTTAGACAATAGTTACTTTCGTCCGTCTGTCTGTCTGTCTGTCTGTCTGTGTGTATAAGATAAATGTTTTAAATGCACAAATTATTAAATATCATATTTATATTGGGTGGCACGGTGGTTTAGTGGTTAGCACGTTCTCCTCTCAGCACTAGGGATTCCCGGTTCGAATCCCCATCTGGGTGGAGTTTCCATGTTCTCCCCGTGTCCACGTGTGTTTCCTCCGGGTTCTCCGATTTCCTCCCACAGTCCAAAAACATGGATCAAGTCAATTGAGTTCTCCAAATTGCCCCATATAGAGTGTTTGTGTGAGTGAGTGTGCCCAGCGATAGATTGGCGCCCTGTCCAGGGTGTATCTGCCCAGCGCCCGAAACGTTCTCCCCTGGATAGACATGGGGAACCCCACCGCGACACTAGTAGAGGGTAAAGTGGAAGATAATGGATGGATGATAACAACAATAAGTGGAGCAAAATAAGACATGTCCATTTATATTTATTTAGGTTTCCGCATGGGTTTCCTCCGGGTTCTCCGGTTTCCTCCCACATTCCAAAAAACTTGGATGAAGTCAATTGAATTCTCCAAATTGCCCCATATAGAGTCTGTGTGAGTGTGTGCCTAGCGATAGATTGGCGCCCTGTCCAGGGTTTATCTGCATAGCGCCCGAAACGTTCTCCCCCCCCGCAACCCTAGTACAGGATAAAGCGGAAGATAATGGATGGATGGATTTATTTATATTTATTTAGGTTTTTCATAATAGGAAAAAGTCCTGAAACACGTGTTTCTCTAAATGTTATTTTCAGTAAATCTAAGCCTCACATTTTTACATGGAGTCTAATGCAAAAGCTTTGGCAACACAGTTCGAGGTCTTTTACAAACTTTCACACCATCTTTATGAAACAAAGTGATTTATAATGCAAAGCTGCTGATTATTTACTGAGGTTAACATATTGAAAAGCAAAACTTAATCAATAAGTTGACTGCAGCTGCAGCTTTTCCTCATTCAGTATGTTCCAAATAGAGGACGTCCTTACATGTGACATCCTAACATCCTGTTGTTTAACCTGAAAATGGTTAAATTTATCATGTCGGGTTTTTAGGAGTCAAATTCTTTAGGATTTAAATCAATAAAATGAAATTTGACACAGTTGACAGTTGGTGGTGGGGGTTTGGTGGTTGAATGAGTATCTGTTTTTTCCTCCTTTCAATTTGCTGAAAAAAAAAATTTCTTTAATATTTTACTTTTTACAATTTTTAGAATTTCTGTCTATTGAATTAAATTATAATTTGAACTTCAGTCAAACATTGAGTTTCTGGAAAAACATGGTATAGCTAAAAAAAAAATCATAGTAATAATTAAATCAGATGTTGGCTTAGTGGTTAGTGTGTTTTCCCCTCAGTTTGCCTCTGGAGTTTCCATGTCTTCCCTGTGTCCTTGTGGCTTTCCTCCAGGTCCTCCAGTTTCTTCCCACAGTCCAAAACATGGATTTAAGGTAAATGGAATGCTCTAAATTGCCCATATATAATCGTGTGTGTGAGTTAGTGTGCCCAGTGATGGATTGACGCCCTGCCCTGTGATGCATCTCCCCAGCGCCCAAAACGTTCTCCCCTGGTTGACCATGGGGAACTAATGCAGCAACACTTAGGGCCCTATTTAGTGATCTTTAGCGAGACGTCAACAGGACACCGTACAGCTCGATGGGGGTGTTAATGTGTCTTGCGATCATAACATTAAAAAAACGATGCCTTGTGTGAACACAAAAACGGCATGTTCTGACTTTTCTTAATTATTTATGGCTGTGTTTTGGCGATAACGTGCAATAAGCCATTGTTGAAATATGTCAAGTGAAAGACTTCCATACAAGTGATGTCACGAGATGTGCGAAAATGCACAAAGCAGCGTGTCAGCTGTTTCTGAGCATCCTGCCCAGTTTTGTTGACTGAAGCGAGTTTTGTTTCTTAATTCTGTGTATATGATGAATAGTTTAATAGACAGTGAGAGGGATGGAGAGCACCAGCTGCCAGAGCTCTCCTGCAGGCTTTAATAATGCAGTTCTGTATTCTTCTAAAGAGCTTTAATGTGGCCTCTGCTGCTTCATAATGGCTGCTGAAAGATGCTCCGCCATCTGGGGGACATTAAGGTGTATTGGACATTAGGACCCATGAGAGACGTATGTGATTTGAAAATAACAAACCTAATGTATGTTAAAGGAGAACTACTTAGTAAGTAAGTTGTGAATAGGGAATGTTCCATCCTAAACAGCAATGTGAAAACCCTGAGGTCGATGGGCTACAATAACCGTAATTCTTCCCAGTATGAGCATAGTGTTAGTAAGTATGCCGATTCGTAATGTTCTGCACTTTAGTTTGTTAAGAAATGCTGCAGTATGGTCCTGGAGGGAGAGTGTCCTGATGTAGACAATAAAAACATTATTATTTAAGTTTGCGATAGTACATTTATTAATTACATAAATTTATTTAATATATAGTGGCATAGTGGCGGCACGGTGGCTTAGTGGTTAGCACGTTCGCCTTTCAGCGCTGGGGATACCCGGTTCGAATCCCCATCTGGGTGGAGTTTCCATGTTCTCCCCGTGTCTGCGTGGGTTTCCTCCGGGTTCTCCGGTTTCCTCCCACAGTCCAAAAACATGGATCAAGTCAATTGAATTCTCCAAAATTGCCCCTATAGAGTGTGTCTGTGTAAGTGAGTGTGTGCCCAGCGATGGATTGGCGCCCTGTCCTGGGTCTATCTGCCCAGCGCCCGAGACGTTCTCCCCTGGATGGGCATGGGGAAACCCACCGCGACCCTAATAGAGGATAAGCGGGAGATAATGAATGAATGGATATAGTGGCATAGTGGGGCGGCACGGTGGCTTAGTGGTTAGCACGTTCGTCTCTCAGCGCTAGGGATTCCCGGTTCGAATCCCAATCTGGGTGGAGTTTCAATGTTCTCCCCGTGTCCGCATGGGTTTCCTCCGGGTTCTCCGGTTTCCTCCCACAGTCCAAAAACATGGATCAAGTCAAATGAATTCTCCAAATTGCCCCATATAGAGTGTGTCTGTGTGAGTGAGTGTGTGGCCAGTGATAGATTGGTGTCCTGTCCTGGGTGTATCTGCCCAGCGCCCGAAACGTTCTCCCCTGGATGGGCATGAGGGACCCAACCTCCACCCTAATGGAGGATAAAGCGGAAGTGAATGAATGAATATAGTGGCATACTGGTGTAGTAATTAGCATGTTTGCGACTCAGCACAGGGGATACAGGTTCTAATTTGGGTGGAGTTTCCCTGTTCTTTTTGTGTCTTGGTGGGTGTCTTCAGGTTATCTGGTTTCCGCCCACAGTCCCAAAACATGGATTTAAGGTCAATTGACTGCCAGTAATTGCTCTTATATAGTCTGTGTGTGTGCACCCAAAAAAGATTGGCACCCTGTCTTGGATGAATCTGCCAAGTGACCAAAACATTCTCCCCGGGTGGGCGTAGGACCCCCCATGACCCCAGCATAGGATTAGGCGGAAGATAAGTAAGTGTGTCCAAACTTTTAATAAGTTACTGAATTACATGTCTTGGGATTTGCATCTCATCTTATAATTTAAATAGTACAAAAAAAACTCCTAGCAAAGTATTTGATTCTTTATTTTTATCACCGACTTCACCATTGTGTTAAATTTCAAAGCTCTGAATTTCGGATCGGATGTGTCTTAGGCAGGTCAGTGAAGTGTGCCTCTCTCGGATGTCGCACTGCATTTAATGAACACCGACTTCTTGGGGCTCTTTCTTCCATGCATAATACTCTTCTGCATATTTTGTCTCCAAGTCTCAGAGCTTTAAACCTGAGAACTTTCAAATAGATCATCGCTGCTTCCTCCCTCGCTTGCTTTGTGCGTCTTGTTCCAACGGCGCACATGTTCTACAGGGTTATGGTCATATTATTGAATCGAAGCACGGAGCGCTAACTAATAAGAAGATTGCAATTTCAACACGAGCACTTAAGTGGCCACAGGTTTTAAGTGGTCACAGTGCACAGGGTGAATGCTTCTAAGTGACTTCGAATGATGTCAGGGAGGGGTCACATGGGAAGACAGTGAGGGATAGAGTGAGGAAGTGACGGAGAGAGAGAGAGAAAGAGAGGGAGAGCGCGAAAGAGAGAGAATCATGTTGAAGCTGCTACTACAGTCTGCGTCCGCTTGCTGGCAGACACACACCAACATGGACCCACGCCTCTGCTACTACACTGCCTTTACTGGCAAGCAATCCTGATCACGCTGTTCAGATCTCCATCTGCCTCATTCAGCTCTTTCCCTCTATGCTTCGTCCAATCCTTCTGCCATCCTCAAGTACTTCAGTCCCAGCATCCAAAAGTAGCACAGGGCTGCAGAAATACCACAGTTAAGGTAGGACTTTAATGCTTATGTGTTTTAGGGATTTTTTTAAGCACACTGTGAACACTTTGGTGTTTTAGACAGTTTATATGTGTGAACTCATGTATCATTTCTTTTTTATTGTGGACATTAATGCTGTCAACGCTGAAATCTGATATAGATAACATGCTTAATGTGCATGAAATGTTTCTTGTAAATTATAAAAGATAAGTTAAGTTGAAGTGTATGTAGTACTGAGGTACTCACTACAGAGCATGCCAGATGTGAATCCTGATGCTGTGAACTTCTTCTTTCATACAGAAGCTGATCTTTGTAAAGTTTGTACTCTGAGGAGGTTTATTGTGATTAAAGGGTTTACGGAGCAGCATCTGATTCACAGTACAGTACTGAAAAATTGTTTTAGGATTTTCTAAAGTGATCTATATTGCCTACAGAGGAATTGGTCCTCCACATTTAACCCATCCATGCAGTAAAACACACATATATACACACACACTGTGAAGTGAAATGAGCACACGTGTCCAGAGCTGTAGGCAGCCTTGTTTACGGCGCCCTGGGAGCAATATGAGTTAGGTGACTTGCTCAAGGGCAATTCAGTCATAGTACGTGGTGGGGCCAGGAATTGAACCGGGAACCTTCGGGTCTCACGGCCGGTTTCTTCCAGCACTATCCTATGTCTGCCCCGTTAAGGTGATGGTACAAAAACAGTGCTGGTGCAGAAGAGTGATGTCCAATTATAGAGTATGCATTGGATGATGGACCTTGGATGATGGAAGCTGGGTAGCACAGTGGCTTGGTGGTTAGCACGTTCGCCTCCCAGTGCTGGGGATCCAGGTTCAAATCCCAATCTGGGTGGAGTTTCTATGTTCTCACGTGTCCAGCGGGTTTTCACCAGGTTCTCCGGTTTCCACCCACAGTCCAAAACCATGGATTTACACCTATCTGATTTGCCCCTATATAGTGTGTGTGAGTGAGTGAGTGATTGTGCCCAGTGATGATTCTGCCAAGCATCTAAAAAAGCCTCCTTTGGATGGGCATGGAGAACCCTAGACCTTAGCAGGGTAGAAGTCACAATTCAAACTCAGGACCATCAGGCATTGTGAGGTGAGCGTACTGTCAAGGTGCCCCCCATCCCAATGATGTGCATGAATAATGATCTCATTATCTTCCTCTTAATCTTATACTAGGAACTAGGGTCACATGTGAGGGGAGGGGGTCATGGTGGGGATTCCCCATGCCCATTTGGGCACTCGTCAGGTACACCCAGGACAGGGCGCCAATCCATCACTGGTCACACAATTACTCACACAGGCAGACTCATACTGTATAGGGGCAATTTGGAGCAGCCAATTTACTTTGAATCCTTGTTTTTGGATGGTGGGAGGAAACTGGAGAACCTTGAGAAAACCCATGCAGACATGAGGAGAACATGGAAACTCCACCCAGATTGGAATTGGAACCTGGATCCCCAGTGTTGATGTGCTAATCAGTTTGCTGCTCAACGGAAATAATAAGAGAAGAACAATGATTGGGAACAAATGAAATGTGTGCGCGTGTGTGTGTCTGGATCTTATATGATTTGTGTGAACTGAAGGCTGGTACATTTTTATGATATGTAACAACCTGATGGTCATAGCATTTTTATTTTTTTTTTGTCATGCCACATTGATTTATTTCCTGGAGCCTTTCCCAGCACTCACTGGCTGAGAAGCAGAGTAACGTAATCCGGGACCAATTCATCACCTAGCTATGTTATAAATGTATAATCTGTATGAATACCTCCATCACCTTTCTCTCAGTGTTTGATCGATGACGTACTGCCACCATGTGTGTTATTTCTGAAATATCTCACTGTGTGCTTTATTGTCTTTATAGAGCAATATGAGCCTCGTGTATAGTGTTCTGCCACAACGTGCAGTGCAGATGGGAAAACACGATATCCAATCCAACCCGGTATTTTAGCCAATCAACAACACAGTATCGGATTTGTTCCCCTGTGATTGTATTATTCGTGTAAATTCGGGAGTTAAGGAAAGCGTGCTGATCACTGGGCATGTGGCTGCAGTATCTCCCCTTGCTTTCTTAATTGAATTTTCCACCAAGGTTGCTCGAAGCATACAGTTCCTCAACCTGTGCTTTCATCAGACGGTTACAATTACACAACCCACTCCTGGCCTTCTCCTTGTCCATGTCCCCACTTTAAATCCTCTCCTCTTTACCTATACATCCATATACTGCATTCCCCTCGACCCTGTGCATTTTATCTATTTATTTTAGGAGCCTAGATTTGTAAATAATATGAGGACTAAATTTATGGAGACGTTGCAAAATGTCGACCAAACATTGAGTCATATGGGTCAGCCGCACATTACCCTCCACTGGCTCATAACTCATGGAATTATATGCAGGTAATACTAAAGTGATATGAGAGGGCATGCATTATAGTGTATAAATCACAGGAAAGAAGTGTTGTTAATCACGGAATCTTATTAAACCTCTTTGATTTGTTCACGATATGCTTTATTTTTTATAAACTGTTATAAAAAACGGGCGGCACGGTGGCTTAGTGGTTAGCACGTTCGCCTCTCAGCACTAGGGATTTCCGGTTCGAATCCCAATCAGGGTGGAGCTTCCATGTTCTCCCTGTGTCTGCGTGGTTCCCCGTGTCTCCCCGGGTTCTCCGGTTTCCTCCCACAGTCCATAAACATGGATCAAGGTCAATTAAATTCTCCAAATTGCCCCATATAGAGTGTGTCTGTGTGCGTGAGAGTGTGCCCAGCGATATTTTAGCGCCATGTCCTGGGTCTATCTGCCCAGCGCCTGAAACGTTCTCCCCTGGATGGGCATGGAGACCCCCCCCCGCGACGCTAGTAGAGGATAAAGCGGAAGATAATTGATGGATGGATGTTATAAAAAACACTATAATAAGAAACAAGGTTTACTACATAAATGTGTTTATTTTAAAACCAAATAATCAATAGTCTGGACTTCCGCAGCCTAATCTAACATTAACGTTGATTGCTTAGCAACGGGATGCCACCTTAATGCTTATGCTAGTGAATAGTGAATCGACTTGCTATTTATAATAATCTGTATTCACAGTGATGGTACATAATTTAAAATAGTGTATTGTATTGCGATTGTGAATCGCTCAGAGGTATCCATTATTGTCAATAATGTCACGGCTGGACAAATGTCTTAGCCAATCAGATATAAAGAATGAAACCACTCATTTTATACTTAACTGAAGTATTCCGGTCATTCAGATGGATACTGTACATTAGTTCAGCATTAATTAATGTAACTCCAAACAAAGGATGCTCACTAACGTACAAACTAAACCGCTTTAACTTTCTTTTCTCTTTTATATTTGATCATATGTTAGATTTTAGAAGCTTGTTCTGTGGACCTTAATGCCTTTGAACCTGAGACAGTGACGGTAAATGAGACTAAATGAATTTATTTCTTTCATTTGCTTTACAAACCATTGTTGAATTTTCCCCATTTTGCTCTAATGTAACTTGTTAGTTCAAAATGGAACAATTAAAGTTCATTCATTCATTCATTCATTATCTTCCGCTTATCCTCTATTAGGGTCGCGGTGGGGTTCCCCATGCCCATCCAGGGGAGAACGTCTCGGGCACTGGGCAGATAGACCCAGGACAGGGCGCCAATCCATCGCTGGGCACACACTCACTCACACATACACACTCTAAATTGGGCAATTTTGAGAATTCAATTAACTTGATCCATGTTTTTGGACTGTGGG
>JAFMOD010000306.1:65251-83326 GCA_019802435.1 Corydoras maculifer | reverse complement strand
ATTTTGAGAATTCAATTAACTTGTTCCATGTTTTTGGACTGTGGGAGGAAACCGGAGAACCCGGAGGAAACCCACGCAGACACGGGGAGAACATGGAAACCCCACCCAGATGGGGATTCGAACTGGGAATACCTAGCGCTGAAAGGCGAACGTGCTAACCACTAAGCCACGGTGCCGCCACATTATATATATATATATATATATATATATATATATATATATATATATATATATATATATCATGGGCTTGTGGTTAAGGAACCAGTCCCCTGAAGGTCCCCGGTTCGATTCCCGATCCCACCAGGTACCATAGCTGAAGTGCCCTTGGGCAAGGCACCTATCCCCAATAGCTCTCCGGGCGTATTCAAGGCTGCCCACCGCTCCGGGCACTTCACTTCACCAGTGTGTGTACGTACTGTATGTGTGTGTTTCACTGCAAGGTTAGTTTTCCTCTCAAATTCCTCTGTGTGTATATCTGATAATATGATAAATCACGTTATCATATATATATATATATATATATATATATATAATCTTAAGGCTTATTTTTCTCAAATGCCACCAAATAAAACCTCTCTCTGTGAATCACAGGTATCTATAAATGCAGCAGAATCAGATTAGAAATGTCCCTACCATGTGCTATCACACCGAGCCTGGCCTAAACAAACCATTATTTTTTATCACTCACAGCCCTCAGCTTTTTATTTGATCATGTTTGTCACAGACTACTCACAGTGGATAACATCAGCCTGCTGCAGATCAGAGGCTTGCCATGAGCCTCTACTCCTTGTACACAATCACATTTGCCAAGATAAAAGCTGCGTGCGATTCAAAGAGCCGAGAAAGCCAGCGCTTGACCCCCACGATTATGAGAACAGCACTTTCTCTTTCCAGTTTCAACCACGGCAACATTGTTTTTGTGTAGTGCCGCATACGGCCGTATGTTGCCACAGGACCGTGCGGTAATTTCCATATTTTAACATGTTTAAAACGTTCCGTCAGTCTTTGTGATGGACAAAGTGCCATTTTTTCTTCCTCTGTCTTTGACAATCTCTCGTCTTCTCTCTAATTGGCTGTCTCTAAATTAAAATTGCACTTTTACTCAGATAAAAGTGGAATACACAGAGTCAACCTTTCTTTGCTGTCAAAGTTTTTCAGTCGGCGGTGGATGAAAGAGAACTCAATTAAGAGCCATTTTCAGAAGCGTATTATGCTTATTTTTTCTTAATCAATCTAACTGCACGTCACATCTGAAGTGTCTCGGAGGGAGCTTATGTAAGTGGAAACTTTGGTGTAAATTAAATTGGACATAACAAATTATGCCGTTGTGTTAACCATTTGCATATCCTCGTGTCCTGCTGAGAAATCCGGAGCTTCTGGATCATTGAGACACTGGCTGCAGGGTATTCATGCACATTTTTATACAAACAGCTGGTTCACCACATATTACCCTTACATCTTGAGCCACGTTGGTTATTATTATTATTATTAGAATTCAATTCCCAGTTGGATGTGCAGTGTCATGTCTGTGTGTAGTTCGTACATTTGGGTTGTGTTGTTTCTTTTTACACTTACAATCCAAAATTGCAAAATGTAGAACCCAGCTGTGAATTGTCTGCACGTTCTAACTTGCCGAACCAGGTTGTTTCTTAGACTTTTGGCCACTAAGGATCAACACTAAAGCTATAAACAGACGATGGTTAGGGTTACCTGTTGAACCCTGTTGGTTCTCTGTTCTCTATTGGTCAGGAGCATCACAGAACAGGTATCATTTGGGTGGTGGATTGTTTATTGTCAGTTCTCTGTGATGCTGATGCGGTAAGGGGTTTTAATGCAAGTGGTTTTATTTCTCCACCTCAATGACACTGCTGGGATAGGACTAATTTACCAATCAGATAATACCTGCTCTGTGGTGGTACTATTGGGGTCCTGACCATTAGAACCGAGTAAAGTGGATGTACACAGTATGTAGTGTAGAACACAAACAGATGGTCCATCATTACATTTAGTGGAACTGTTAACATCAATGGCGGCACGGTGGCTTAGTGGCTAACATGTTCTCCTCTCAGCACTAGGGGTTCCCAGGTGTTCAATCTGGGTGGAGTTTCCATGTTCTCCCCGTGTCCACGTGGGTTTCATCCGGGGTCTCCAGTTTCCTCCCACAGTCCAAAAACATGGATCAAGTCAATTGAGTTCTCCAAATTGCCCCATATAGAGTGTGTCTGTGTGAGTGAGTGTGTGCCCAGCCATAGATTGGCTCCCTGTCCTGGGTGTTTCTGGCCAGCGCCCGAAACCTTCTCCCCTGAATGGTAATGGGACCCCCCCCCCCCGCGCGCGCGCGACCCTAATGGAGGATAAAGCGGAAGATAATGGATGGATGGATGATAATATCGACAATAAGTGGAGCAGAATAAGACATGTCCAAACTTTATATATACTTCTAATTTTCTCATTATAAGTAAAGAATTTTCTCATTATTATACTCACTATTATAGTAGTAACATTTCAATTAAGCTTTAAACATTTAATTCTTTTTTTTGCAAATCGGTTTATGCAATTAAGGCATCTGCTAAATTGCTTCAAGTGCAGTACTTTTTTTTTTTTTTTTTTTTTTTTTTTTTTTTTTTTTTTTTTTTTTTAATTGGTTTTACATCTTCATCTCCTTTGAAACATTTTCATCTTACAACATTGTTGTGATATGAGTTCTGCAAAGCCTTTTGCTATTGGACAACATTCCAGCCATCAACACTTGGTCCAATGAGGTTCCCAAATCTGAATAGTTTTTTGGTCCTGATTGCTGATTTACTGATTTTATTTTTGGAATAGATCAAATTTGGCTTAAGAGATACAAATGCTTTGTTTTTAATGTGCAGTTGACGAGCGGAAGCCATCTCATTCCGGAAGCATTCAATGATGATCCGAGTTATTCAGGCCAAATTTCATTGTGACTAAAGATAATATATCTGAAAAGATAAACCTCGGAAAGGTCCGAGCAAACAAAGGCACTAATGTTTACATCTGTTACATTACAGTACCATATTTTCACAACTGCTAGACTGTGTACAGCTGCCATATGCTTCCTGCTCCAGCAGAGTCACGTCCTAATTGAACAATAATTGACTCAACTGCAGAGAAGGTCAGCTTTGCTTGTCACCAAATGCCACGATTCATCACCATGTCAACGATTACCTCATGCTTCAGTGCTTACATGTGCTCACATGCACACACACACACACACTCACACTCTCTCTCTCTATAAGAAGTTCTTTTGACTTGCAAACTTATAAAGTAGTTGCACAAATTCATTACAGACAGTCTGATGTTATAACGTATAGGTCATTTTTAGCGATCTTTGGTGAGGTGGCAACCGCGCACCCCGCAGCCTAATTTATGATGGTTAAGATCGGTGTGTCTTTGCTATCAGGATGGTGGAACAATTTCTGTGATGGCCAGGTGCAGTCTGACTTTGGCAGATTGCTATTTTAATCACGTAAACGTTTGCATAGCTGCTAATTGACACATGTCATGTACATAAAGCAGGTTTATATACACAAAAAGGAAGTCCTGTGATAGGCAAACGCAATAGGCATTAGTTAACGGACAAGTGACTTAGGTTAGTTCTAGGCTTGAGGTTAAGCAGCCTTGTGACCTTAAGGTCCTGGGTTCGATTCCTGGTCTGACCAAGTACTATTGCTGAAGTGCCCTCAGGCAAGGCACCTAACCCAAATGGATTGGCACCCTGTCCTGGATGTATCTGGCCAGCACACAAAATGTTATTCCCTGGAAGGGTATGGTGAGCCACCCCTCTGTGACTCTAGTCCATAATATAGGATTAAGAGCAAGATAAGATGAGATAAATCCGATGTAGTGTGGTAGCTCAGTGGTTAGGGCGTTGGGTTATCAATCTGAAGGTTGGCGGTTCAAATCCTAGGTCCACTGATGTTACCAATGTGGGTCGTTGAGCAAGACCCTTAACCCTCATTGCTCCAGGGATGTTGTGATTAACCCTGAGCTCACCTTGTAAGTCGCTTTGGATAAAAGCATCTGCAAATTGACCAAATGTATGTAAATGTTAACATAGTTAATGGTAATGTGGTAAGAGTTGGTAAAATATTGTAAAATCATGTGGTACAAGAGCCGTCTGCTATTTCAACGACGCTATTAAATTCCAAAACAGAAGCCGCATTAAAACCCCACATTTGTTATTTTATTTTTTTGATTCCTTTTTTCCTCTGACATGTGTATTGTGCTGTGACAAGAAAACCACAGGGCAGAATTTACACCAAAACAGATCTATCAGGTTTCTTGAGAGAACTTCAGCCCACAGCGTCTGCCAGTTGTGCGGCTGCGAGCGAAGCAGATCGATAATGCTTCCGTGCAGTGCAAGTAATCAGAAAAGTTCATTTTACAAAATCAAGACATGTTGGAGGGCTAAATAAATTCCTCTCTTTTTTAAAAGGTAATTTAGAGGTGGACGTGTTTTGACAAGAAAAATAAGATGAATGGCACTTAACCTGAAACGCTTCGGAAAATGGCTTTTGTTAATGATGAATTATTATGCATTATTCATAATGGACAGTCTTCATCTAAGTGCATGTAGTGAGGTTAATGTCTGTACGTATTATTATTATTTGCAAGACTTAATGTAAATACTGCAAAATTTATGTATAGTGCCTATTAAAAATCAAAATGCCCATATTCTACATATAGCTAACATCATTATAGACTCACCAGCTGCTTGAATATGTTCTCCGCCTTGTTTCTACTCTCATTATCTGTTATATCAGTTCCTCTTACTATATAATTGCACTTTGTAGTTCTATAATTACAGCCTATACTCCATCTGTTTCTGTACATGCTTTAATTCACTTGATGATCTCACTGTTCCTGTTGGAAGTGCATATACATTTTGCCAACATTTATTCTCCAGTTAAGCTTCTAATTTTGCTATTTTCTGCTATAACATTTACTTTCTATTTATTATTTGCATGTGTATGTGCAGGATGCCAACTATCATATTGCATCTAAATCCTCTACACTACCAATATTTACAGTTTTTATCAATATTTTCACATTTCAAGTTCAGTAAACAACCTGAAATGGTTCAACATATTAAAGATTTATCAGCGTGTCACTTGGCGTTCCCTTTAAAAACCAGGTGGCGCTCTGACTTTGACGGATTTCTATTTGAACGGTGCAGCTACCTGGACTCAATGTGCTGCTCCATGTTAGTGGAGTTAGTTAGATGATTCACCACCGAGATAGTGACCAGCGTCTGACAGGTTGTTTTCAGTCAGTGGTGCGCCGGGGTTTTCCATTGGCAAGATACACAAGTAATACACCAGAAATGTACCTGAACACACCTCACTTCCAGATGGCCACGCCCATCGGCGGGAGATATTCAGAAGCAGTGTTGCTATTTAACCACGCAGTCAGAAGACGTGGAATTAGACGTTGGCGGGGTGAAAGATCTCAATGAGCATCGCAACAGTGTGTAAGTTAAAAACCCAGAAACACAGCTTAAGTGAGTATGTCTGGTTTTGAATTGAATCAGCTTTTATGACGGAGTCTGCATCCATTTTAAAAAGTAAAAGTGATTGAGCAAAACTCTTTTTGATTTCACTTTATTCCTTAATGCACCACTTTACATGAGACATTATGTAAATGAGTAAAAAAATTTTTTTTTTACAACAGTTTCTGCTACATCTCACATTTTATATGCTGCTATATTCACATTATATATTTCTGTTTCTAATGTATACTACATTTTTATACATATATATATATATATATATATATATATATATATATATATATATATATATATATATATATCCATCTATCCATTATCTTCCGCTTTATCCTTTATTAGGGTCGAGGGGGTGCCAATCTATCGCTGGGCACACACTCACTTACACAGACACACCCTATATGGGGCAATTTGGAAAACTCAATTGACTTGATCCATGTTTTTGGACTGTGGGAGGAAACTGGAGAACCCAGAGGAAACCCACGTGGACAAAGGAAGAATATGGAAACCACCCAGATGGGGATTTTAACCAGGAATCCCTAGCGCTGAGAGGCGTATATATATATATATATATATATATATATATATATATATATATATATATATATATATATATATATATATATGGTTGAATGTTCTATATTATATATGCATAGTTGTATATTCCATTATATTTTACATATCTATATACTGTATATTTTTTTTTATCTCATTTTCTTCTTTAAAATTTAAATATAACTTTAAAAGAACAGGGTATTCGTGGTCCGTGACCCATAATTTTGTTTTTGTCTCATGTACCACATGTGATATAAATGATGATAAAATTTTCTTGAATCTCGAATCTAAAGCAGGAGATTTTCAAAGGTTACAATGCTAACGGTCATGCCTTCTGTTGGCCAACGCTGAGACACTTACTATAAACATTCCAATAATTTTTTTCCAGAATATCACCATTCCATCTGTATCGCAGCAGAGCCATGAGCTTGATTATTTCTCTGTACTTAACAAAATCTAATGACAACATATTTATTTCCCTTCATTCAAAAAGCCCAACAGAGTGGCTTTGTAATGAAAAGAAAGTGTCTGTTTAATTGGTTGAACAAACTGTTTAATTAAACTTTCTGATGGACACTTCCGCTTTCCAAAATCTGCTTAATTAAAAAGGAAGATTGATCGTTTTAATCAGGCAACATTTTGGAGTGGCCCGCTCCCTCTGCGCGACTGTGGCTATGAAGGGCTCCACGTCTGAAATGATTAGCTTTGTAATTACTCAGGCTTGGTCAGGAATCTTGTGAATCCAGATAGTCTAGCTTAATGCTATGTGTCGGTCCACGGTCTCACAGTGATGCATGGCCAGACCGAGATAACGCCGAGATCTGAGGAGTCTTCGACATGGAGACCTGCTCAGAGCCGTCTGTAGTTCTGAAGGAATTATGCGCCTCATCACAGAAATGAATGCTGTCCTCAAGGAGAGAGTGACAATCTGCTGGTTTGTTATTTGTTTGCTCCGTTTTGGGAAGATGAAGATGAAGAAACTGAGAAGCTGGATTTGAGAGACGTTAATCCAGGTTTATGGGGGGGGGGGGGGGGGGGGGGGGGGGGGGGGGGGGGGGGGGGGGGGGGGGGGGGGGGGGGGGGGGGGGGGGGGGGGGGGGGGGGGGGGGGGGGGGGGGGCCCTTTTATGTTGTTATTCAAGGAAGAAACCTTGGGAGGACCAAGACTCAGTGGGGGACTCATCCTCCTTGAGCGGCCAGGCAGCAACAACAATGTAGGACAGCGAGAGACATTTAACAAATGGAAAAACTAAAAACTAAATTTGACAAATGGAAAAACTAAAAACTAGAAAACTATATATGAGTCCATTAGGGGGCGTCCTGCAGGACCGCCAGTCCAATTAATATTCAGGTTAATATAGTCCAGTGTTATTCAGAAGTACTTGCGTTCTCTAGGTGCTGGCATGGAGTTCAGCACTTTAAGAGGATCAAAATCCAGATATGCAGATTAGAGTGACTTAATTAACATAATTAATATTTAAAAATAACAATAATGAGATCCTACAAACTCAATGGTCTTAAAAGAAAACATTGGTATAACTTCATTCAGTAAAAGGTAAAAGTTTGGACACGCCCTTTTTGTTCCACTTCTTGTCCATGTTCTCTAGTGTAAAGATGGACTTTGTAGTTCTCCAATTCCAGACTGTAGTCCATCTATTTGTGTTCTACAGTACATACTGTGTACGTCCTCTTTACTCTGTTCTAATGGTCAGGACCCCAATAGTACCACCACAGAGCAGGGATTATTTCATTGGTGCATTAGTCCTATCCCAGCAGTGTCACTGAAGTTGAGAAATAAAACTACAGCAGCACTGCTGCACTAAAACCCCCCTCACCACATCAGTGTGACTGCAGAACTGACAATAAACAATCCACCACCCAAATGATACCTGTTTTGTGATGCTCCTGACCAATAGAGAACAGAGAACCAACTGAGGACTAACAACCAACAGAACACAGATGGACTACAGTCTGGAATTGGAAGTCCTTCTATATGGTAAGTAAAGGAAATAGACGGTGGAACACGGAGGGGGCATGTCCTAAAACATGATTTGACATGACATGATTTCACTTTTAAACGGAATGATTTACGTTTTGAGAACCAGCTTGCAGGTCCACACGTGTGTAAAGAGGTTTTGGTTATATATACCTGAAAGACACACACTGCACACTTGTAAAGTTTGTATCTTTATAGTTATCATTTTATTATTAATATTATTGTTGTTTAATGGTTTTAGTCTTGACATTTTCAGATTGCACTCTCTCCATGAAGCGTGTACTTACTATATTACATTAGACTTGCGTTCTTTGAAACACAGGAACATGTTTTCGGCTTTTAAAAAAAGACTCCAGTTTCAAAGAATCTGTATTGATTTTTTTAGCCTCATTGGTTTAACATGCTGCACGTTTCCCACTGGAGCTGAAATTAGAATAACAAGATAAGTGAACAAGGTGGTGAAATTCAGCTTAACTTTAACTCTCGACTTGAGTAAGCTGCTAAATCTTTGCTGCACTTTTATCAGAGTTTGTCTGGTTTAAGTGCAAAACTTAATTCTCATGAGAAGATCTTTTTTTTTTTAATGAGGACATGTACTTTTGCTGTCTTGCTGTTGACGAGAGCAAATTGGAGCTTTATAATGATGTGGCACCTTCTTATCTCTCGCAGTCTTACAAATTTCAGATGGTGCAAATGTGATTCATGTATTTTTTTTCTTTAGCTGAATGAAATCAGCACACCTCATTGTGCCGCACCGCTCTCTTCCTATTCAGCTCCTAAATATCACCTCTCCAGCCGAGAGTGCCATTTCTGCAGCTGGCTGGAGCAGTTAGGGAGACAGCACGAAGATGTTTTTCTTCTGAAACGTCCCCATATGCGGCTCATCCCAGATGAATCACTCAGGCTCAGATTTCCTTTGCAAGTTGCTTCTTTAACGTTCTCATGCATACGATTTGTTTTCATTGAGCAGCTCTCTTTGTGCTTTTGAGCTTCGTGTCTGGTACAGGTTACAAAAGCCAGTCAGAATCAAATGCTCAAAATGCATGCTGGCCTTTGTTTCTGGAGTTAGTCATCCATCATTATTTTTTATTATATGCTGTCATTATATGGTACATTTCTGCGAGTTCAGCATTAAACAGATGCAGTTTTTCATTCCAAGTGAAGGCAATGTGTTGATTTATGGAGGTATAATTAATTTCAGTTATTTCAAATTTAACAATATGTTCATGTCTATTAGCAGGCAGGGGAGTGAATTGTTAACCTTTCACATCGTAATTCCACCTTTTTTTTGAGAAATGCACAAAAAAATGAGAAAAATACATAAAACCCCTGAAAATGGTGAGAAATACACAAAAATTGTAAAAAAATAAAAAAATAAAAAAAATCATAATGGCTTAGTGGCATAGTCTCATTGCTGGGAATCCAAGTTCGAATCCCGATATGGGTGGAGTTTCCATGTTCCCCTGTTCCTCTGGGTTTGCCAGTATCCTCCCACAGTCCAAAAATATGGATTTAAAGTGAATTGGCTGCTCTAAATTGCCCCTATATACTGTGAGTGTGTGCCCCGTGATGAATTGGCCCCCTGTTCTGGGTGTATCTGTCGAGCGCCTAAAACTTTCTTCCATGGATGGCCATGGGGAACCCCTTCACATCCTTAGTATAGGATTAAATGGACCCTCAATGGATGGATGGAGTTTGGTGTGGAGAGAACCCACCACCACCACCAACTTACAAACCTCATCATACGGGATTCAGATTATCAGAATCTGATCTCACGAATTAAATTTATTATATACAGTATAATCAGCCTCAGGGTGGTACCTGTGTCCACATGGGTTTCCTCCCACAGTCCAAAAATATGGATCAAGTCTATTGAATTCTACAAATTGCCCCATATAGAGTGTGTCTGTGTGAGTGAGTGTGTACCCAGTGATGGATTGGCGCCCTGTCCTGGGTCTATCTGCCCAGTGCACGTAATGTTCACCCCCGGATGGGCACGGGGAACCCCCCCCTAGTAGAAGATAAAGCGGAAGATAATGGATGGATGGGTAATCAGCCTCAGGGACACTCAACACACTCATACCAGTGTGAAAGTTTGTTTAGTTCTTTCTGTGTTATGATCTAATGTTTTTCTCTTTAATTTCAGGTATAAGGAAGAAGCATGTGGGTTCTTAAGCATGGCCTGGTTCTGCTGTACCCCATATGTCTGGTCTGCTCTGTTCTTTTCGTCAGTGGAACAGGCACAAATGAACCAAAGAGAAGTGCATTCTCATGGAAGACAGGTACGAACTCGCGTCTCTCCTCCTTTCGCACTGACTTAACCCTTTTAAAAAGGTGAAGAAGTAAATCAGGTATGAAGATGGTTTAGCTCTCACTCGTTCTCAGCTCGAAAGCCTGATTTTATTCTAAGATTGTCTTTTTTATGCCTAATTGGATGGAATTACATGTGAACCGAAAAGCAGCAGTTATACGAGACATTTTGCACATTTGACTTTTGAAAAGGGCAATTAGTTAGAAAATGTAGCAATCACTCACCGGCAGGTATTTAAGAGAGGCAGATAAGGCAGCAGGTAATATTAATGTGTCATTTAGACAATAACTTCAGCACTCAATAATAATAATTATTATTATTAGTTTATTATTTATTTAATTTTTTTTTATTATTATTATTTTTTTTCACATCCATTATCTTCCGCTTCATCCTATATCAGGGTCGCGGTGGGGTTCCCCATGCCAATCCAGGGGAGAACGTTTCGGGCGCTGGGCAGATACACCCAGGACAGGGCGCCAATCCATTGCTGGGCACACACTCACTCACACAGACACATACACACTCTGTATGGGGCAATTTGGAGAACTCAATTGACTTGATCCATGTTTTTGGACTGTGGGAGGAAACTTAGTGGTTTCTAAGGTGGTTTCGAGGTGGCTTAGTGGTTAGCACGTTCGCCTCTCAGCGCTAGGGATTCCCGGTTCGAATCCCCATCTGGGTGGAGTTTCCATGTTCTCCCCGTGTCTGCGTGGGTTTCCTCCGGGTTCTCCAAATTCCTCCCACAGTCCAAAAACATGGAACAAGTTAATTGAATTCTCAAAAATTGCCCCCTATAGAGTGTGTCTGTGTGAGTGAGTGTGTGCCCAGCGATGGATTGGCGCCCTGTCCTGGGTCCATCTGCCCAGCGCCCGAGACGTTCTCCCCTGGATGGGCATGGGGAACCCCACCGCGACCCTAATAGAGGATAAAGCGGGAGATAATGAATGAATGAATATATTTTAGCAATTTAGGTAGGGCAATTTAAAACAGGGGCGGCACGGTGGCTTAGTGGTAGCACGTTCGCGTGGGTTTTCTCCGGGTTCTCCGGTTTCCTCCCACAGTCCAAAAATATGGATCAAGTCAATTAAATTTTCCAAATTGCCCCATATAGAGTGTGTCTGTGTGAGTGAGTGCGTGCCCTAAGATGGATTGGCACCCTGTCCTGGGTCTATCTGCCCAGCGCCCGAAACGTTCTCCTCTGGATGGGCATGGGGAACCCCACCGCGACCCTAATAGAGGATAAAGCGGGAGATAATGAATGAATGAATTAATGAATGACTTTAAAACAGCCAATTCAATGAATTCATATTTTTGGACTGTGGGAGGAAACCATTGAATCAGGATAAAACCTACATGCACACGGGGGGAGAACTTGGACATTACACTCAGATTGGGATTAAAACCTGGATGACAGGTGGATGTACAAACCACTTCACCACCCATTTTTATATTCGTATTAATTATTATTGTGGTCGGCATTATTTCCTCACTTTTTGCAGCTGAGGTTCAAATCGATGATTAAAGACAATGTATTAATTCCCACCGCTCAAGAGAGATTTCCAAATTAACAAATGAATGCCAACTTTATGCTGATAGGCTTCATTTCCAGTGAGCAGTTGGTTATATTAGACTCTGTTTATTTCTAATTTATGTCTCCCAAACACAAAGTTATTAACTGGCTTTTTAAATCTTTTAGAGCAGAGCTTGGCAATTAATTTTCAAAAGACCACATGAAAAACTGGGACTGTAGTGGAGAGACGAACCAAGAGGCTTAGGTTTTTTAAATTGGAAAGCAGCTCAGTTGCATGTATGCATATCATCCAGTCCGCGCCATGCCCACAATACAACTACAACTGGCTCCTGTTACTATATAAAGGTGACTTTTAATTTACATACAGTACCTGGTAAAAGTTTCCATTTAGTTCCGCTTGTTGTCAGAGTCATCTGTTCCACTTACAGTAAATTCAATGTGAATAATTATACGTTCTCCATTTAATTACATTTGATTTCCAAATCCCACTGACCTCACGTGGGCGGGTCTCATGACATGTCAAGTATAATCCCAATCAAAGACTTCGTTTACTGGTCGAGCTGAACTGTCGAGACGAGGACCGAGAGAAATCTGAGAAATGAATTCCATGTTCTAATTTAGCATTAAAAAAAAAGATCCAGAGTCATGTTGACATACAGATGTTGTAGCCAAAGCATTAAACGAAGGGCTGCTAATAATTGGCACAGCCATTTTTGGATTCCTTCCTAGTTAGAATTTGTTAAGTTAAAGGTTACCCTGCCCACATAACAGTTTCAGATGAAGGTAATTAATTAAAAAGATGTAGTATTTTATCCATTTTCTTAGAGTTGCCAATCATTCTGGGATTTACTTGTAGGGATAGAGATGCGCGGTGCAGAGACTGGAGCAAAAACGTGACATTTACAGAGTAAAAGGCAAAGCAATATTAAATACTAAATAAAGTAGCCAGTAAACAAATACAGATTGGAGAGGCTTGAAAAGGCACAGATGCAACGCCAAGAGGAGCTAAATCCTATGTGATAACTGTAGAGCAAGCAAAGTGTCTTTGTGCTGCCAAAAGTGCAAATGGAAAAACGGCGTACACATTCAGGTGTGAAAACTTTAGTGTCAGATCCAGAATCAAAAACGGAATTATTTATTTAAATTGCACTGACCAGCATTATTGCTATAATAAGCGATGGCTGCGAGATAAAGCGATAGTGACAGTTACGGGTGAGTCAGGTGGCCGCAGTGTTAATGAATACACATGTACACCCTCTCTTTGTACACTTTGACTTAATATCTAACAGAATCCTGTCTTCAATCAGACTGTCCCGTCTAAATCTTCGCTATCGGGTCGTTACTGTAGTAGAGAGAGCAATCTGACACCGCACTTGTCATTAGCTTTGATTTTAAAGCCTCAGTGGATCTCGCAGATGCTCACCGTCAGTACAAAAGAGCAGCCAATCTGTCCTGCTTCACTATCGTCTCTGCCACTACAGTTTCTGGAGTCGCATGAATGTATGGCAGCCGAAGAACCGTGGTTAGACTGTCAGTCCATCTGTGTGTGTAATCCGAGGAGTGTGCTTAGTCCAGCTGGAGCCCCACTGAGCATGCTCCACAGCTCCTTAGCTCTATGGAAACCAATGTATTCTTCAAAAAGGGACAGCTGGCAAAGAATGAGCCATGTAGACCAATTAGTGTCTTTTGCCTGTGATCCAGCTTCCCAGTTTTGCTGGTTTACAGGCATAATTTGGGGTGAGGGGGATTGGTGCTAACTGGAGATGGTTGAGTGTTGTTGATGTTTAGAAAGCTTTAACCCATAAGGGTTACATCAGTCAGAATAACATAATAAGGATAAGCTGGGCTTCGGGCTTTCTGATGCATATCTCATCTTTTTTGAGGGGGGGCACCATGCCCATGCAGGGAAGAACATTTTGGGTGCAGGGCAGATCAATACAGGACGCCAATCCATCACACATTTACTCACACTATATAGGGCCAGGCGGCACGGTGGCTTAGCGGTTAGCACTTTCGCCTCTCGGCACTAGGGATTCTCGGTTCGAATCCCCATCTGGGTGGAGTTTCCATGTTCTCCCCGTGTCCGCGTGGGTTTCCTCCCACAGTCCAAAAACATGGATCAAGTCAATTGAGTTCTCCAAATTGCCCCATATAGAGTGTGTTTGTGTGCGAGTCTGTGTGTGCGAGTGTGTGCCCAGTGATAGATTGGCGCCCTGTCCTGGGTGTATCTGCCCAGCGGCCGAAACGTTCTCCCCTGGATGTGCATGGGGAACCCCCCGCGACCCTAATATAGGATAAAGCGGAAGATAATGAATGAATGAATAAATAAATATATATATAGGGCCAGGCAGCACGGTGGCTTAGTGGTTAGCATGTTCTCCTTTCAGCACTGGGGATTCCCGGTTCGAATCCCCATCTGGGTGGAGTTTTCATGTACTCCCCATGTCCGCGTGGGTTTCCTCCGGGTTCTCCAGCTTCCTCCCAGAGTCCAAAGATGGGCATGGGGAACCCCCCGCGACCTTGATATAGAATAGAGCGGGAGATAATGAATGGAGGGAGTGGTAGCTCAGTGGTTAGGGCGTTGGGCCATCAATCAGAAGGTTGGGGGTTCAAATCCCAGGTCCACTGATGTTACCAGTGTGGGTCCTTGAGCAAGACCCTTAACCCTCATTGATCCAGGGATGTTGTGATGAACCCTGTGTTCACCTTGTAAGTCGCTTTGGATAAAAGCGTCTGCTAAATGACCAAATGTAGGTAAATGTAAATGTATGGATGGATGGATATATAGGACCAATTTAGATATAAGCAAGTTGGAGCAGCCAATTTACCTTGAATCAATGTTTTTAGACTGTGGGAGAAAGCAGAGAACCCAGAAAAAACCCACACAGACACAGGGAGACAACCCTTTCCAGATTGAGATTTGAACCTGGATCCTCGGCACTGGGATGCAGAAAGTAAATAAGGCTGGAAATGTGTGTGGAAGAGTGGTTATTGGTATTAAGCACAGAGGAAACTTGTATTCAGGTGATGTGGAAGTTGTTTTGATTGTTTTTATTTTTTACTCCCAGTTAATTAGTTAAAAAAAAAACACACACAGGCAAGTGACCAATTAGTCTTAAATTAACGTTAGCGAATTTTGCAGGAAATGTCATCACAAGCCCAGCTAACAAGGGACAAGTTGACAACAAAACTTTGTCCTGGAAAAGAAAATTTCAATAAAGATCAAGTCAAAGTAAGAGTTAGTCTGTAGTTCATTTCTAGTTTCTTTTAAAACACATTTTAATTGCTTTAGGAAATATCTCTATGATTTGATAGAAATGCTATTAATCATTACATTAATATACATTCTACATTAATACTTATTCAGTCATTCATCTTTTCCTCTTTATGTTAAGTTTGAGGATATGGTGGGGGTGGGGGTGGGTGTGGGGTGGGGGACGGTGTGCTGGATGCCATCCCGAAGCTCAACCACTTACTGGGTGAAAGCCTGGAAAAAATCAGAGGGCAGAAACACAGACAAACACATTCACACCTAGGAGCAATTTAGTATCTCCAATTCATCTGACTGACAGGTCTTTGGATTGGATTTCTGCGAAAACCCACACAGTCGTTGGGAGAACATACAAACCTTGCAGGCGATGTTATCTTGCTCCAAATCACGGAGGTATTTGTAAATAATTCTGACTATTGATGCATCAAGCTGACTTAAACTGCAGTGTAACAAGAAAATGATTTTTGTTAGAGTTTAGTTTTTTTAAAGAATTACAAAAAGTACGTTAGGTAATTAGTCGTGTCCAGTTTGATTAGTTTTATGGTTGAAACAGGAAACGGATCATCTAGTCTGTATTCAGTTGCTTGGTGTCAACAGTGACTATGAACAGAAACACTAATCAGAGCGAAATACATCAAAAGAGGGAATCAGGAAAGAATACATGGAAATGGACGATAAAGGGAATTATGCATTAAAAATACAAATTTGGGAAAGAAGATGGAGGAAATAAATCAGGAAAGAATCTGTAGACGAGTTAGAGAGAGAAATGCCACAGAAGACGAATTAGATTAGGATACATCAGCAGAGAGGAATCAGAAAAGAATGTGATATGGGAGATAAATTAGGGAAGAATACATCGCAGGAGTCGAATTGAGTAAAAATACAATAAAGAAGACAAATGAGTGAAAAAATTGCCATCCATTATAATCTGCTTAATCCTAGGGTTGTGGGGGTTTCCCTTAATTTGAAGAGACTTTCTGAATAGAAAGGACACTATTAAACAGTCAACCGTACACTACGCAGCTTGATTGCGTGATGAGAAAAGTGATGATGAGAAAAGGCATCCCCTTATTTACTTTTGGGTTCTTTTGGGCGTAACATGCGATAAAGCAATCAACGTATCACTTGCCGTTCCCTTTAAGAACCAGGGGACACTCTGACTTTGGCGGATTGCTGTTTGAGCGGTGCAGCTACCTGGACTCTATGCGCTGTTCCATGAGGTTCTCCATGTTACTGTGAGTGGCGAACCCACAGTATGGTGTAGACCATATATCTGCATTCTCTGTACAAANGGGGGGGGGGGGGGGGGGGGGGGGGACTGGAGAACCTAGAAGAAACCCACTCGGACACAGGGAGAGCATGAATACGCCATCCAGATTCGGATTTGAACCTTGATCCCCAGTGCCGAGAGGCAATCCTGCTAACCACCATGCCACCGTGTCTGAATGGATACATTAAATATTCATTCATTCATTATCTTCCGCTTTATCCTATATTAGGGTCATGGGGGGGGGGTTCCCTATGCGCATCCAGGGGAGAAAGTTTCGGGCGCTGGGCAGATACACCCGGGACAGGACGCCAATCTATCTCTGGGCACACACTCACTCACTCACACAAACACACACTATATGGGGCAATTTGGAGAACTCAATTGACATTAATCCATGTTTTTGGACTGTGGGAGGAAACCGGAGAACCCGGAGGAAACCCACGCGGACACGGGGAGAACATGGAAACTCCACCCAGACCCACCCAGTTTTTCCGGCACTAAGATAGGCCAGAACACACCAAAAATGCACGTGAACACACCTCATTTTGAGATGGCCAGCCCCATCAGGGGAAGCAGCGTTTCTAGTTAAATAGACTGTTGGCAGAGTGTGAGACAGCAATGAGCATCGCGACGTGCCTTGCGCAGGGAGTATGATAGGGAGCTATTACTTACACAATACAAACAGCTTGGGGTTAAGGGTTTTTTTTTCTGCTCAAAAGCACAACAGAGGCAGAATTGCAGAGATGGACCTTTACCTGTCAATCCTCTGGTGTGTAGTCCAGGACCAAACTCGATATTTCGAGTTCAAATGACTTATACCATGGTTCATTTTAGCCGAAGTTTGATTGACAGCTCGGTTTTTGCCATTAGTCTCAGTCAGGAAGCATTCTGATGAACTTGAACCTTCATTTTCCATAAGGCTTTGTACATCCCCAGCTTATTACCATGTAAGCAACCTCTCTGCTTTTAAGACATCATCTGCAGAAGCACTTCAGAATAACTGCACAGGCCATGATTCAAATACTAGCGTTGATTTAACGGAGAGTAGACAGACGTAAACAGAACTCTGACCCCATGTTGCATTGAAGATTCCTTTCTTCTTTTTGCCAGTGGACTTCCTCTTGACTCTGTTTTTATGTGTGATTACTTCAGTTTTTTATTTGCGCCCGTTCTCTCGCCCTCTTTTGCTTTCTTCTGCTTTCACTTTTTGGATTTTTTCAAAGCTTGCTGTTTCATAGGGATTAGACTGGAGAGAACGAAAAAGACAAATCCCCTGAGAATAGAGAAGAACAGAAGTGACTTCAAATGAGTTTTTATAGCAGCAAGACGTCTCACTGTGCAATTATACACTCTGCCTTTTTGTTTTGCTTTTCATTCATTAATTAAGCTCATCCTCTTCTTTCAGTGTGTTGGATTTTATTTAGTGCCTCAGCATGGAGAAAAAGTAATCAGTGGCACCTAAATGCAAATGCAACCACACACACACACACACACACACACACACAGTATTCATATATGTGTAGTTAACATAAAATCTATTACATCTTTGAAGATGACTGCAAAAACTGCTGGTCCACACATGTATATCTGGGCCACACACACACACACACAC
>JAFMOD010000306.1:13848-64540 GCA_019802435.1 Corydoras maculifer | reverse complement strand
CACACACACACACACACACACACACACACACACACACACACACACACACAAACACATACACGGCTTATGTAATTAACATACACTTTATCCATGTTAAACATACATAGACCCACTAGACATGTTGTATATCTGTGCTATACATACACCTACAAATACACACACACACACAAACACACACACAGCTTATGTAATTATATAGATTTTATCCATGTTAAACATACATAGAATTGCTACCCACTAGACATCTTGTATATCTGTGCCATAAACACACTTACACACACACACACACACACACACACACAGATTGAACAAAGTTAACAGAGAATATTTACATACAACCTTAACCATACGGGCTAACACACACACACACACACACACACACAAACACACACACACACACACACACACACACACACACACACATATACATATTCATGACTTGTTTTGAAAACAGAAATTTTCATTTTGTAGGGGGACCACCCCAAACCCTAACTATTAACTACTACTAAATTGGGTCCCCATGACGTCTTGTATATCTGACACACACACACGCACACACACGCACAGCTGGAGGTCTGGCTTGGAACTGTCTTTGCTTTCCAAATTGGCCTTGTTCAGAAGGAATGGTTAATAGACACTGAGAATAATGTTCCCCATAAATTGGCCAATCTCTCTGCTCAGTGTAGCACAGCTCCATCTTACAGGAGGTTTAATAAATGAAATGAGGTTCAGATTGAAATCCTCTGCACACAGCTATTTGACCAGCGCTGTAATCTTCAGCAGGCTGCCGCAACCTACAAAAAGTTTCTGGATCAATTCTAATGTAACACATGTTTCAGCTAAAACACTCTTCTTGATACTGCGGACAGGTGTCTTCCATTACAGCTGGAATGAATCTGACAGGATTTCCTGACTCGGGTTTATTCTCACTTTTAGTGTAGATGACTTTCAGATCCTCTGAAAACTTCCAGTTCTTTTAGAGAGGTGAAAAGAGAAATTCCACTGACTCATTTACATTTAACTTTAACTATTTCATGTATTATGCGGCACGGTGGCTTAGTGGTTAGCATGTTCTCCTCTCAGCGCTAGGGATTCCTGGTTCAAATCCCCATCTGGGTGAAGTTTCCATGTTCTTCCCATGTCCGCGTGGCTTTCTTCCGGGTTCTCCGGTTTCCTCCCACAGTCCAAAAACATGGATCAAGTCAATTGAATTCTCCAAATTGCCCCATATAGAGTGTGTATGTGTGAGTGAGTGTGTGCCCAGAGATGGATTGGCGCCCTGTCCTGGGTGTATCTGCCCAGCGCCCGAAACGTTCTCCCCTGGATGCGCATAGGAAACCCCCCCCCCATGACCCTAATATAGGATAAAGCGGAAGATAATAAATGAATGAATGAATATTTAATGTATCCATTCAGACACGGTGGCATAGTGGTTAGCAGGATTGCCTCTCGGCACTGGGGATCAAGGTTCAAACCCGAATCTGGATGGCGTATTCATGTTCACCCTGTGTCCGAGTGGGTTTCTTCTAGGTTCTCCAGTTTCATAAAACAGTCCATGGAATCAAGTCAAATTGGCTGCTCTAAATTACCCCAATATAGTGTGTGTGTGTGTGTGTGTGTGTGTGTGTGTGTGTGTGTGTGTGTGTGTGTGTGTGTGTGTGTGCGCGCACCCTATTCTGTGTGTATCTGGCACCCTTGGTGTATCTACCCAGTGCCCAAAACCTCTCCCCCATTGATGGGCATGGGACCCCACCCCCGACCCTAACATATGATTAAGTACAAACCAGTGGATGGATGTATCCATTCAAAAGGTGTAGTGATTAAACCACCGGCTCTCTGTCTCACAGAGACATGTTATGCATCAGTGTCCACAAGTCAAACAGGAAGCCAGGCAGTAATTGTGACATTTAAATGATAAGTCTCACTGAAACACATCCTTTGAATGCAAATGAGGCCAGAGGGCATGGACATAATGAACATTCTGCAGTAGGTCCCTCTGTCATTCAGAAGTCCAACCAAAGATATAAACAGAAATACAAATTATATAATGACACTTGGTATTTTTCTGATTCCATGATTTGTGTTGGACTCCTGTTCAGTGTTTAGTGTTTGGGAGTGAAACATTAGTGTAGTGCAAGGGTAAATGGTAAGGATTTGTCTCCATTGTCTATTTCCTCCACTTATCATATACATAGACTTTGTAGTTTTACAATTACAGACTGTAGTCCATCTGTTTTAATTGCTCTATTGGTCAGAACCATCACAGAACAGGTATCATTTGGGTGGTGGATTGTTTATTGTCAGTTCTGCAGTGACACTGATGTGGTGAGGGGGTTTTAGTGCAGCAGTGCTGCTGTAGTTTCATTTCTCCACCTCAGTGACACTGCTGGGATAGGACTAATGTACCAACCAAATAATACCTGCTCTGTGATGGTACTAGTGGGGTTCTGACGATTAGAACAGAGTAAAGGGGACGTACACAGTATTTACGGTACAACACAAACAGATGGTCTACAGTCTGATTGGAGAACTACAAAGTCCATCTTTACAGTTATCTATTTTGTCTCCTGTATTACACACAAAGGAATTAGTCCTCCACTTTTAAATCATCCATTCAGTAAAACACACACACACACACCTGTGAAGTGAGCAGACATGCCCTGGAGTGGTGGGCAGCGCACTATACAGCACATGGAGAGCCATTGGGGTTAGGTTACCTAACCGAACGCACTTCAGCCATGGTACTTGGTAGGACCAGGAATCAAACCGGGTACCTTCAGGCTGGTTTCTTAAGGACAAGCCTACTACTCCCCCTCGTACTATTACTATAAATTAGTATAATTAGTATAAAACCTATGCAGTGAGGGTTGGGATAGGCCTTAGTGCCCTCTTGTTCTGCATGTGTTACATCTGGTTGCACTTGTGATCCAGAAGAATTGACAATGTTGAAATTGCTCCCTGATGTAAATGTGACCTGTCCGGATCGTTTCTCCTCTGTTCAGCCAGGGAGCGCCCTCCTGTCTGGAGCACTTTTGAAGACTTGTAACTCGGGTGAATTGAAGATGCTAAATTGTGCAAATGCGTTGTCTCTTCCCGTCTGTGTCTCTTTCCTTCAGGAGCCCTCGTAATGACTTGTTAATCTGGTGAATTGAAGATACTAAGACACCTGTCCATGGTGTTTTCCATCTTCTACTCAGCGTGCAAGGCAACTGACTCCAGCACATCCCTGCAACCCTCATTCAGAGCAAGCTGCTTATAAAATGTAGTGAGTTGAGCTATTAGTTACTCAACCGTAAATAAAGCTTTACTAAACAAAATATACCATCCATAGAAATATAACTAACTAAGTTACAGGAATATGACAAAAGTACCTTAACTACTCATCAGTTACTTCACATTGTAACAACCTGATATCAGATCAGTGCAAAATGAGTCAGAAACAGCGATTCAAACATGTACTAAAGAAGAGCTGTTGTTCCAACGCACAAAATAGACTTAAGTTACATTTTTTATTGTCATTTCATTTAGCATCTTAAAGAAACAACTTTTAACACATTTCTTCCACAAACACGTGATATATATTTAAATGTGTGTATGTATATATATATATATATATATATATATATATATATATATATATATATATATATATATATATATATATATATATATATATATATATAAATATACATATATGCCCATCTAGGGGAGAATGTTTCGGCCGCTGGGCAGATACACCCAGGACAGGGCGCCAATCTATCACTGGGCACACACTCACACACACAGACACGCACACAAACACATGCTACATGGGGCGATTTGGAGAACTCAATTGACTTGATCCATGTTTTTGGACTGTGGGAGGAAACCGGAGAACCCGGAGTAAACCCACACGAATACAGGGAGAACATGGAAACATGGAAACTCCTAGTGCTGAGAGGCGAACGTGCTAACCACTAAGTCACCGTGCCACCCCTATATATATAATATGTATATATAATGTGTGTGTGTGTATGTGTATATATATATATATATATATATATATATATATATATATATATATATAATATAAAACATGGATTCGGATAATGAGGATTGATAATTCTAGTGTTGGTGGTTTTTCCTCAACTACTGACTTGTGGTTTTCTTTTATTTGTAAGTCGCTTTGGATAAAATTGTCTGCAAAATGACTAAATGTAATGTAATGTATGACAGAATACTAAAAACTATAACATAATATGCAGGTGTATGGTGGCATGCATGAGCAATAGACACACAAGACAATTCGCAATATACAGGACAATAAAGCAAAAAGTTACAAGAGGGTGTTTATTATTGTGACTAAATCACAGGAAAGAGATGTTATTAGGCACAACCCTAAGCGTCCTGTTGCACTTCTTTCTTGTGTTTCATTTACAATAATACCCACCCTCTCGTTTCTTGTTGGTCGTGTTCACCACTACGCCACCTTGTTGCCCAATCTTATGTCTGTCTTATTTTAGACAGATGAAGTTAAAAAAGCTCATTTGCATCGCCAAATAATCTATTGTTGGTAGAAACAATTCTGTAAATTGCACTTTAGCAGTAGCTGAACCCAATGTAACGACAGCTTATTGCGGGTACATGTTGCGAGCACGACTCGCATGTCATTATTTGTCCCCCATGGAAACAAGTCGAGTGGTCTCTGCTGGGTGCTTTTATGTGCTTGCGTTCCTGCAGTCTAGATCCTCCCAGACACTTAAACTGGACTTGATGGTATTTGAATTAATTCCTAAGGCTTCAAACCAATCGCACTTGAGCCTATTAAAGTAATAAAGCATCCCTTACAAAGGCCAAGTGGCCTTTCGCAAAGAGAAGCTCGCCATTGAAGCTTGATGAGTGGATGTTAGAAACAGTAAACGCTCTGGGAGCGGTTTAAAACATTCCCTCATCCAGACGTCACGTTCCACCCACCCTACCCATGTGACGAGATAAAAGTATCACATCTTCCCTGACAAGTGCTCTGTAAAAGATTGCAATTGCTTTTATGGCCATTACTATGTAATTAATCTGTCATTTGCTCCATTGTTGTATCTGGCAAAGAATAAGCCATTCTATTCTTTCAACCAGCCTTCCCTGCGTGTGCATGTGAGAGAGTGGGCGGATGATTGGGTGGATGATTGCATGAGAAAGACATAGAGAATTAATCTAAAACACTGGGCCACACAGATGTAGCGGGACCTGCTGTTCTCGCCGAAGGTTTTTATTAATATATTTGTTTATGCACTTGTTGGAGCACATTCGCTCACATTAGGTGCGTTGGGTTTTTAATAATGGCTGTACATTCCCCATCTGGAAACCAGGAAAGTCCATTATTATGTTCGGAATAATTCCAAAGACCATCATTATTATTAAATCGCCGGTAATCCTGTGCCGCAGATAATTGTGACTCTCAAACCAGTCATTGACCTGAGGCTTTAATAAACACAGAATAGTAATAATGGCAGTAATTAAAATGACATTTTCATTTTCCTTCCCCAAACAGAAAAAGCTTAAACTTTCAGGCTGCAACATTTTATGAAAAATTGTTACTCGATGCAAGCAGTGCTTTTCACAGATCCACACATTAGCACGTTTTTTTTAGCATTTGGCTTTAAACTGTTAGATATGGCAGATGTTTTCCATTTAAAATAAACATTATTTATTATTATATGTAAAGTGTTTGAGTATATGTGCGGTATTTAGCAGTATATTTGTATTTATGGGCTCCTGTCTGATTCTATTCAAATCATTGCTTATATTTACTTCTGATGGTGTAGTGGTTAGAACTTCCACGTCATAGTACTGTGGATCCAGGTTCAAATCCAGATATGGGTGAAGTTTTCATGTTCTGCTAGTTGTAAATAAAGGAAACATACAGATGGCCAAACTAAGAGAATTATGCAAAATAAAATATTCATCCCTTCATTTTCTTTACGATGCTTTATTTCATCCATCCATTATCTTCCACTTTATCCCCTACTAGGGGAGGGGGGGAGGGGGGGGGGTTTCCCATGCCCATCCAGGGAAGAACGTTTCGGGTGCTGGGCAGATACACCCAGGGCGCCAAGCTATAGCTGGGCACACACTTACTCACACAGACACACTCTATATGGGGCAATTTGGAGAATTCAGTTGACCTTGATCCATGTTTTTGGACTGTGGGAGGAAACCAGAGAACCCGGAGGAAACCCACATGGACACAGGGAGAGCATGGAAACTCCACCCAGATTGGAATTTGAACCGGGAATCCCTAGTGCTGAGAGGAGAACATGCGAACCATTAAGACACCATGCCGCCCTTTATTTTATCCATTCGTTCATTCATTCATTATCTTCCGCTTTCATCCTATATTAGGGTCACGGGGGGGGGGGTTCCCCATGCCCATCCAGGGGAGAACTTTTTGGGCGCTGGGCAGATACACCCAGGACAGGGTGCCAAGCCATCGCTGGGCACACACTCACTCACTCACACAGACACACTCTATATGGGACAATTTGGAGAATTCAATTGACCTTGATCCATGTTTTTGGACTGTGGGAGGAAACCGGAGAACCCGGAGGAAACCTACACGGACACGGGGAGAACATGGAAACTCCACTTTCATTGGGATTCAAACCGGGAATCCCTAGTGCTGAGAGGAGAACATGCTAACCACTAAGCCACCGTGCCATTTATTTCATCCAGTTTATAAAAAAAACTTATTGACCCCCCTCTCGCCCTTTGGGTATTTAATACTTTCTGTGCCGACATTTGGTAGAGCGCAAAGGCAAGAATCGAAGCTCGACGCTGTTTTGGATCTCGTTTGTGGCTGGGTTCATTCTCCTCTGTGTGTGTTAAAGCAGAATTGTTCTCTGTTCTTTTAACTCTACATTGTTTATGTTCCAAATAATCTATATTAAAATTCATAAACATGCCAAAATCAAAGAACAAGTGAATCATCACTTCTACATCTGTGAATACGTTTGATATTTACAGCTCAATTTCTTAAACAGTCCAATTTTCAGACAATAAGTCCCTGTGTTTTGGTTCAGCATTGAATAGAGCAATAAAATTCACTTCTGGGACTGAAAGCAAGTACGCATGTTCCATCAGAGCTCAGGAACACAGAATTTTATTAAAGATGGACTGTAACTTCCTTCCATCCATCCATTATCTTCCACTTTATCCTATAATAGGGTCGCGGGGGGGTTCCTCATGCCCATCCAGGGGAGAACGTTTCGGGTGCTGGGCAGATTGACCCAAGACAGGACGCCAATCTATCATTGGGCACACACTCATTCACACAGACACACTCTATATGGGGCAATTTGGAGAACTCAATTGATCTTGAGCCATGTTTTTGGACCGTGGAAGGAAACCAGAGAACCCGGAGAAAACCCACGCAGACACGGGGAGAACCTGGAAACCTGGAAACCTGCGCGGACATGGGGAGAACCTGGAAACTCCACCCAGATTGGGATTTGAACCAGGAATCCCTAGCTCTGAGAGGCAAACGTACTATCCACTAAACCACCGTGCCGCCTTTTTCTTTCACTAAATTGACTTGTTATATTAGTAATATCAATACATTTAAAAATAAAATGCTGCAATAATTTTGGGTTGTTATGGTGTTGTGCCAAAGCAAAGGGTTGTATAATGTTGGGATACTTGATGTACATGGTGGTTCTGCTGGTGACATGGTGGTGTAATGGTTAGCATGTTCGCTTCTCAGTACTGGGGGTCCAGGTTCGAATCCCATTCTGGATATAGTCTTCACGTTCTCTGTTCACGTTGGTTGTCTTTGTTTTTCAGTTTCCTCCCACAGTCCAAAAACATGGATAAATGGTATAATGGCTGCTCTAAATTGCCCCTATCTAAATTGCCCTTCATATAGTGTGTGTGTGTGTGTGTGTGTGTGTGTGTGTGTGTGTGTGTGTGTGTGTGTGTGTAAATGAGAGAAATGCTGAGTGTGCCCAGCAATAGATTGGCCCCCAGCACCCGAAACATTCTCTGGATAGGCATTGGGAAACCCCCCGCAACGTGAGTATATTATTAGGTGGAAGATAATGAATGAATGCACTTAAAAAATCAAGCTAAATATTCTGCTTTGTACAAAAGACCGTAACTCGCCCAGCACGTTATTATGAACATTGGTGCAACCACCAATTCCTGCAATTATCTAATCAGCCAATCATGTGGCAGCAGTGCATTTGTGTAAAATCGAATGCATATAAAATTAGACGCTTGTCCCTAGTATAGGATTAAGTGGAGAATAATGAGATGAGATAAGATGGTGTTATTGCACTCTTCTGCTGCATGGTGCTTTAACCTCATGGCAGTACATCGGTGCAGCTGTTAGCGCCGGTACCTCACAGCAAGAGGGTAATAGTTTGATGGCCGGTTGCACAAAGTGTCAAGTCTGCATGTCTTCTCGGATCCTGAGTGGGTTCACTCCATGTACATCTCCCTTTCACATTACGAAGACATGCTGAAAGTTAAACACAAGACATTACAGTACCTAACCCTCTGACTGTAATGGTTGTAAACATAATAGTCACTGATGATTTCTTAATGTAAAATGAACCTATAGCTCTAAATCTTTAATCACTGCTAAATAGTGGGATGACCTCCTTGGCTGTGTCCCCGACGTGCAGATCTTTGATTTTTAATCAACACCTAATGACATACAGTATCTCTTCTGCAAGCACTTGTTGTGATGTCTTCATGTATTAGAAATGGGTTTCTGAAACTAAGGTATTGATCCATGGACAAACATTTAATGCTGCAGTAGTATTTAATGAATTATGTCATTCTCACCCTGGTATGTCCATCCATCCATCCATTATCTTCCGCTTTATCCTATATCAGGGTCGCGGTGGGTTCCCCATGCCCATCCAGGGGAGAAAGTTTCGGCCGCTGGGCAGATACACCAAGGACAGGACGCCAATCCATTGCTGGACACACACTCACTCACACAGACACGCACACAAACAAACTCTATATGGGGCAATTTGGAGAACTCAATTGACTTGATCCATGTTTTTGGACTGTGGGAGGAAACCGGAGAACACGGAGAAAACCCACACAGACACGGGAAGAACAGGGAAACTCCAACCAAATGGGGATTCCAACCGGGAATCCCTAGCGCTGAGAGGAGAACGTGCCAACCACTAAGCCACCGTACCGCCGTGGTTAGAACTTCCACGTGGTAATGCTGGAGATCCAGGTTCAAATCCAGATATGAGTGGAGTTGCCATGTTCTGCTAGTTGTATATAAAGGAAACATACAGATGACCAAATTAAGGCAATGATGCTAATAAACAACTAATTTATAAAATATTCATCCCTTTGTTTTCTTTCCGATGCTTTATTTCATCCATCCATTATCTTTGGGTTTATCCTTTACTAGAGTCGTCGGGGGGGGGGGGGGTTACCCATGCCCATCCAGGGGGAGAACGTTTCGGGCGATGGGCAGATAAACCCAGGACAGGGTGCCAATCTATCGCTGGGCACATACTCACTCACACGCTCTGTATGGAGTAATTTAGAGAATTTAATTGACCTTGAAACATGTTTTTGGACTGTGGGAGGAAACCGGAGAACCCACACGTACACAAGGAGAACATGAAAACTCCACCCAGGTTGGGATTCAAACCAGGAATCCCTAACGCTAAGAGGAGAACATGCCAACCGCTAAGCCGCCGTGCCACCCCACTGGTATGTCACTTTGAATAAAATAACTGTGGAAATGTTCTGTATGCACTATGCAGACTGTAGGCAGCAGTTACTGAAATACTCAAACCATTCACTCTGAACTGAACAAATTAAGTCAGTCATTTAGGTCGTTTTTCAATCTGATAGTTGAAGATGTAACGCTCTTTGATTATATACAATGCATTGCTGCCACATGATTGGCTGATTAGATAATTGCATGAATAGGTGGTTGCACCGATGTTCATAATAACGTGCTGGGTGTGCATACAGTGTTTTGTACAAAGCAGAACATTTAGCATAACAAAAAACTCCTGAACTGAATGTCTTAACTGTGAGCACAAATTAGAACAAACAAGAGTTTTGCAGGAAGCGTGATGCCAAAAATGAAAGAGGAACTTCATGCAGTGTTCCACACAGTGTTTTAAATTGTAGTTTACCAGAAATGGCACTCTCAGTTGGAGAGATGATATTTGGAACCTGAATGGGAACGTTGAGAACAAAACGGCACATCAAGCTGATTCCATAAAGCAAATAAATTATGTTCACACTGTTTTAAATGAAGTGCACATTCACATTTCATTCTCGCGCTGAAGTCGCCGAACGCTGGGTTATCCCAGTCAGTTTTGTGTAAGTGGGGCCACAGGGGGTAACGGAAATTATTTCATTCATCATGAATTCACTTTGAATGCAATTTTCATTAAACGCTTACAATTTTATGTAAAATCTTTATAAGAAATAATGATGCTATCCGTCCATACATCTATTATCTTCTGCTTTATCCTCTAATAGGGTCGGGGGGGTCCCCATGCCCATCCAGGGGAGAACGTTTCGGGCGCTGGGCAGATACACCCAGGACAGGACGCCAATATATCACTGGGCACACACTCCCTCACACAAACACACTCTATATGGGGCAATTTGGAGAATTACATTGACCTTGATTCATGTTTTTGGACTGTGGGAAGAAACCAGAGAACCCGGAGGAAATCCACGCGGATATGGGAATAACATAAAAAGTCCACCCAGATTGGGATTCGAACCGGGAATCCCTAGCGCTGAGAGGCGAACGTGCTAACCGCTAAGCCACTGTGCCACCATAATGATACTAATAATATTTAAATAACGGTGGCTTAGTGGTTAGCATGTTCTCCTCTCAGCACTACGGATTCCCGGTTCAAATCTCAATCTGGGTGGAGTTTCCATGTTCTCTCCGTGTCTGCGTGGGTTTCCTCCGGGTTCTCGTGGATTCAGCATAAACTGGCTGCTCTAAATTGCCTATATGTTGTGTGTGTTCTTGTGAGTGTGTGCACATTGATGGATAATCATCCTGTATCATACTTGAGTTCTCCAAATTGCCCCATATAGAGTGTGTCTGTGTGGGTGAGTGTGTTCCCAGCGATAGATTGGTGCCCTGTCTTGGGTGTATCTGCACAGTGCCTGAAACGCTCTCCCCTGGGTAGGAATTGGAACCCCCCCCCATAACCCTAATAGAGAATAAAGCAAAAGATAATGGATGGATATCTTTATATTATTGGCAACCTGGTGGCTTAGTAGTGCCTTATGGTGCCTCTCAGCGCTGGGTATCCAGGTTTGAATCCTGATCTGGGTGGAGTTTCCATGTTCTTACCGTGTCTACGCGGGTTTTCTCCGGGTTTTCCGGTTCCCTCCCCAAAAACATGGATTCAGCATGAACTGGCTGCTCTAAATTGCCCAAGTTTTGTGTGTGTTCAAGCAAGTGTGTGTGTGCCCATTGATGGATTATCATCCTGTCCTGGATGTATCTCCCAGTGCCTAAAATATTCTCCCCTGGATGGGCATGGGGAAGATAATGAGATGTGATCTGTTATAATGGTGGTGCGGTAAATCAGTGCTAAGATGTAATTAATAACGAAGTAAAGAGGTTGCAAATGGGGGCAAGCAGAGTGTGTAGAAGAGTGGGAGAGATGAAAATGCTGCTATTTTTATTGGGAGTGATGAGGATGGACAATTTCAGGAATGAGTTTATTAGTGGGACGGAACAGGTGGGAAGTTTTGGAGATGGAGTTGAGAAGGTGAGATTGTGGTGGTTTGGCCATGTGCAGAGAAGGAGATCTGTATTTGCCGAAGGTGCTCTCAGGAGAAAGAGTCCAGAGAGGAGAAAAAGTCCAGATGTGGTGAGGGAGGACATGCAGGTAATTCCGGTGACACAAAAGTATGCTCAGGAGAATGATGAATCGCTATGGCAACCCTTAATTGGAACTGCAATAGAGGAAGAAGAGGGTTAGTGGTTAATGTGTAGGGCTATTAAACTGAAGGAGGTTTAAAACTCATATTTACAAAAGTTGTCACGGTGGGTCCTTGAGCAAAGCCCTCAACCCTCAGGGGTGCTGTTTCATGACTGAACATGTGCTTCGACTTTGATCATTAACTTTAGATGCTTCCCAGTGTGCTTTGAATAAAACCATCTGCAAAAATAACATGAGGACATGATGTAAATATAAAAACACTACTGACCAGCAATGAATTCTAGCTTAAATTAAATTCCTGCAACTCATTCATAAGAATAAAAAGTAGCTATGGATTAAAAATGGGGGCGGCACGGTGCCTTAGTGGTTAGCATGTTCGCCTCTCAGCAGTAGGGATTCCCGATTCGAATCCCCATCTGGGTGTTTCCATGTTCTCCCCTTGTCCACGTGGGTTTCCTCGGGGTTTTCCGTTTTCCTCCCACAGTCCAAAAACATGGATCAAGTCAATTGAATTCTCTAAATTGCCCCATATAGAGTGTGTATTTCTGTGTGAGTGAGTGTGTGCCCAGCGATAGGTTGGCACCCTGTCCTAGGTGTATCTGCCCAGCGCCTAAAAAAAATGTTCTCCCCTGGATGGGCTTGGGGAACCCCCCCCCCCCCCCCCCCCCCCCCCCCCCCCCCCCCCCCCCCCCCCCCCCCCCCCCCCCCCCCCCCCCCCCCCCCCCCCCCCCCCCCCCCCCCCCCCCCCCCCCCCCCCCCCCCCCCGGGGCAATTTGGAAAATTTAATTGACCATGAAACATGTTTTTGGACTGTGGGAGGAAACCGGGGAACCCGGAGGAAACCCACACGTACATGGGGAGAACAACCCTCAGGGGTGCTGTTTCATGACTGAAGATGTGCTTCGACTTCAATCATTAACTTTAGATGCTTCCCAGTGTGCTTTGAATAAAACCATCTGCAAAAATAACATGAGGACATGATGTAAATATAACAACACTACTGACCAGCAATGAATTCTATCTTAAATTAAATACCTTCAACTCATTCATAAGAATAAAAAGCAGCTATGGATTAAAAATGGGAAAAGAAGAGAACCTAAGAACCTAATAACCAGTATGACACCTGGTTAACTCTGTTTCCAGCCAATCTCTTAAGCGATGGGAAGGTAAAAGATCTATAGTAGAACTCTGCACAACTCACTCAGAAGCTGATTGCCCGACGGCATCAAGACCTCACGGCTCACCTTGCACCCGGCCAGCCTGCACCACTTTAACCCTGGGTGACATGCTCAGTGGCAAGCGAAGGCTTTTCTTTCCCTCTCACGCTTTCTCCATCTGTCTGCTCATGGTTACCCTGACGACAGTCTGATTGATGGAGTGCGGATGGAAAATCTTCCCCCTCTGAGACCCAGGTTGGAGTCTGTGTTAGAACATGGCATTCAAAGCTGGACGCCGCTGCCATAATGATTTCACATTCAGCTTTGCATAATTATGCCGATTTCTCCTCTGTACAGTTTATTGGCTCAGGATTTTCACAGTATTGGTGGCTAATGAATTTCAAGCCGGTAGCGATTAACCTTCAACAGCAGCTTTAACTTTAACAACGTTTAAAGTTGTTACGAGTTTTTAACCACACAGAACTGGCTACTTGATAGATTTTTCAACTTTTCCATATATAGTTTCTGTTTATATGAGAAGTGCCTGTACCAATATAATGGTCAGAGCAGACGCGACGTTAGACCTGGGCTTTCGGGGCTATTGCCCCGGTTGTTTTCTCAGTAGCCCCACTTCAAATGAAAGCAGCTTTCTCTGCAGCCTCTCCTCCAGCAGCGGGACCGAACGATGGAGTCACCGTCAGCTGTTTGTTTCCAAGCTCTGTGTGTGTATGAGGGAGTCAGATATTATTCACCAGCAGCGGGAGTAAAGTTACCGTAATAACTGTATGTTGGCCGTGGAGAGCAGCTTCTCAGCTTTCAGAAACCGTCTGATTTTTTCTGAAGACGCAAACGGGCAGGGAGGAGTGAGATATTACAAATCAAGTTACCAAGTTGGTTAATAATGTTTTATTATCGAAAAATATAGTAGCTCAATGCTTAGGGTGTTGGACCTCAAAGTTTGGGGTTCAGGACGGCAAGATGGCTCGGTGGTTAGAACGTCCGACTCTCAATGCTGGGGATCCAGGTTCGAATCCCGATCTGGGTGGCTTCATGTTGAATTGGCTGCTCTGAATAGTTTCCTACAGTGTGTGAGTGAGTGTATCTGTGCCCAATGATAAATTAGGGCCCTCTCCTGGGTGTTCTCCCCTAGAGGGACACAGGGACCCCCGCATCCCTTGTATATGATTAAACAGAAGTTAATTTAAAGATGAGTGGTTTCAAATCCTGAGTTCACTAAAGTTACCAGTGTGGGCTCGTGATCATGGTCCTTAACACTCATTCCTCCAGGGGGTGCTGTATCATGATTGACCCCGTGATCAGACAACAACCATCTAATTGGAATAAAAGCATCTGCAAAATGACCCAGTGTAATGCAGTGCAGTTTCTAAAAGTTTTAAAGTTATAAAGTGATTTATTTTACTTACTGTACTTAAACAATTTTTTCCTCCACGTTTAACCCATCTGTGCAGTGAAACACACACACACACACACACACACACACACACACACACACACACACACACACACACACACACACACACTGAGTGAAGTGGGCAGCTTTGTAAAGGGCACTCAGGGAGCAATTGTTGGGTGTCTTTAGCAAGGGCACTTCAGCCATAGTATTTGTGTGCATCGAACCGGGGACCTTCAGGTCACAAGGCTGGTTCTCAAACCACGAGCCTTTGACTGCACCAGGAAAACACACATGAACTGAGTGTGTATGTTAAATAAATCACAGAATGAATACATAATCAATAATTCAGTTTATAAAAGCACCGTCCATCATGAAGGTTCCACCTGTTGTGTATTTTAATGGGCTTTTCGTCGAGTTACCATGGTCTCTCTGTCCAGTTATACTTTGTTAACCACATTTACTGCAAACAACCCCATCCAAAAAATAATAAAATAATGGTGTGCACATTTTGCAGTATTTACACATCCATCCATCCATTCATCCATTATCTTCCGCTTCCCATATTAGGGTCGCGGGGAGGTTCCCCATGCCCATCCAGGGGAGAACGTTTCGGGCGCTGGGCAGATACAACTAGGACAGGGTGCCAATCTATCGCTGGGCACACTCACTTACTCAGACACACACTATATGGGGCAATTTGGAGAACTCAATTGACTTAAGGGTGGCACGGTGGCTTAGTGGTTAGCACGTTCGCCTCTCAGCACTAGGGATTCCCGGTTCGAATCCCCATCTGGGTGGAGTTTCCATGTTATCGTCGTGTCTGCGTTGGTTTCCTTCGGGTTCTCCGGTTTCCTCCCACAGTCCAAAAACATGGATCAAGTCAATTGAGTTCTCCAAATTGCCCCATACAGAGTGTGTATGTGCCCAGCGCCCTGTCCTGGGTGTATCCAGTATAAAGCGGAAGATAATGAATGAATGAAAATGAATTGACTTAATCCATGTTTTTGGACTGTGGGAGGAAACCGGAGAACCCGGAGGAAACCCACGCGGACACAGGGAGAACATGGAAACTCCACCCAAATTGGAACCGGCGCTGAGAGGCAAAAACCACTAAGCCAACGTGCCGAAGTATTTGCAGAATTATGTAAATGTTTTCCGCATTAAACGAGTGCTTTCTGTACATGAGCACATGCGCACTTCCAACCCTTGGGTGATTAGGGTTTTTGTTCATGAAGCTAATTGCAGTTACCATCACGACCACCTGACTGATGGGTCAGATACAGGAAATCGTTCCCCTCTGAAACACCAGTTAGCACCTGTGTTCGAACTCAGGCACTCAGAGGTGCTCGGCTTCGCCCTAATGATTACAGGCTAATGAATCTTATGAGCTGCGTGATTGAGGCTTTCGATACGGCAAATTCTTTCAGCTGACGTTTTAAACCCCAGCTTGCCGTGTGCTGCCTATGATGACGGACCTTCCACTGTGGCTAATTCGACCCCGGTGACCGCTGTTACATTCACAACAATGTACGCTATTAAAGTAATTAAGTAGAAAGCACATATTAAAATATAACAGGGTGTTTTTTTGCTGGTAAAAGCCTTATGTAATAATTGTAGAACTACACAGTGCATCCTTATTGTAAATAGAGGTGGTTTAATAGACAATGACGCACTATGTTAGGTTCACTTCCAAGTGTTTTTCATTTTTATTATAACATGCATGCACTTTGTAGTTCTAGGATGAACAGTATGTTGATGAACAGATGGGCAACAGACTGGAATTGAAGAACTACAAAGTGCTTCGCTATCTTTGTTAGATCTGATGAAATAGAAAGGAACTAATAAATATGTCTGCCGAGGCGGACTGATGCCAGGCACCCCGTGTTCTTCTATATACCGAGAATTGTTTAGCAAATCCAGTGTATAAAGGTGGGCGGCGCAGTGGCTTAGTGGTTAGCACGTCCATCTCTCAGTGCTGGGGATCCAGGTTGGAATCCAGGTGGAGTTTCCATGTTCTCACCATGTCTGCTTGGGTTTTCTCTAGGTTTCTTACCACAGTCCAAAAAGATGGATTCAAGGTACATTGGCTGCTCTTAATTGCCCCTATATGTGTGAGTGAGTGTTTGCTCACTGATGGACTGGCACTCTGGTGCAGAAAACTAAAGTCAAAAAATCTTAAAGTGTTCCAAATCTTGTTATTGACCTAAAAATATTTTTAATAAAGATAAATTATCTATAATTCTATTTTTAATAAGTTTTAAGAAATCTTAACAAGGTAATTTTACTCACTATATTGGCAGATAAATTTACTTGATTAATGTAATTTTTTTTCATATTACATGTCTTTATTTTTCTTAATTTTTAACATGGATCTTTTGCATATCTGCCCAGCGCCGGATAGACAAGGGGAACCCCTCCGCAACCCTAGTATAGAATTGAGCAGAAGATAATGGATGGCTGGAATAATAATATCCAAAGTTTTAATGTGTTGTAGTTCTTACTGTAATCCATCCATTGTCTTCTGCTTATCTACTAGGGTCGCGGAGGGTTCCCCATGCCCATCCAGGCGAGAACGTTTCGTGCGCTGGGCAGATACACCCAGGACAGGGCGCCAATTTATCACTGGGAGCACTCTCACTCAAACAAACACACTCTATATGGGCCAATTTGGAGAATTCATTTGACTTGATCCATGGTTTTGGACTGTGGGAGGAAACCGGAGAACCCGGAGGAAACCCACGTGGACACGGGGAGAACATGGAAACTCCACCCAGATTGGGAATCGATCCGGGAATCCCTAGCACTGAGAGGAGAACGTGCCAACCACTAAGCCACCGTGCCGTCTAGTTCTTACTATAATGCCAAAAAAAATATTGTAAGCATTCTTTAGTTTGGTTTTCTTTGATTTTGGTCAGATTAACTGTCCCGACCCAGTTCATGGAGACAAGCTTGAGTAGGTCCATGTGCTGTGGTTACTCACTCACTGTCTCTTTCTCTCTTTTTCTAATGGAGGTATGTGGGGTGTATGTGTCGCCCCAGCTTGTGGCTCTCCAGGACTTCAGGTTCGTTCCGTATGGTGTGTTCACTCTGAAGGCTGGAGCACACACCAGTCGAACTGTCTTCTCTGGCATCGCCCAGCTCACCAGAGAGCGTGTATGAAAGTCTGTGAGTGGCAGCACCAGCTGTTCGAATGGCAACCATCGCCTTGGGGCCCGTGTGTCCCAGCGTCCAACCCACCTCCCGAATATTGCGTGACGGCCCAGCGTGGAGTTCAGCGACGCACTGCGGGATGCGTGCTTCACTTAAACAGCAGCGCCGTCAGCCTTCACCTGTGTGAGGCCTTGACCTCCCCGCCTGAGCTGGAGAGGGCGTGTCTGCTGCCATGCCCCCTCGACTGCATCGTTACTGCCTTCTCTCACTGGTCGCCCTGTAGCCGTACCTGCGGCCATGCCCTGCAGCATCGCACTCGCCAGGTGCTGACGTCGCCCCTTCACGGAGGAGCTCAGTGTCCGAGCCTCAGCGAGACCCGTCCCTGCGGCAATGACAGCACCCACCACATCCCATGCCCAATCAACCAACAGGAGCACAGCTACAGCTTGTGGGCAGGACCTTGGAGTCCTTGTAGACACAGAAGTCCAACACCTAGTGGCAGGACCACAGTTGATTTTAAGAACAGGCTGAGTGGTCACATAGTGATCAAATCATTAATATCAAGCAAAAAGCATTCTGGGAATTCGATTCATCATCACCATCAGCAGCCAAGAAATCTTAAAGAATCGTGGGATATTCAAGTCGGCTACCAAACGAGGCAGGTTCGCTGCACAAGAAGCGACGGCAAAAATGCAGTGCTGGGGTGAGTTTAACGACTCCGTAACTTGGAAATTAAAAATCAATAATTAAATGAATGAACAAACTATTTAATTAAACGATCAATTATGCAATGAGGCGGCACGGTGGCTTAGTGGTTAGCACGTTCGCCTCTCAGCGTTAGGGATTCCCGGTTTGAATCCCTATCTGAGTGGAGTTTCCATGTTCTCCCCATGTCTGCGTGAGTTTCCTCTGGGTTCTCTCGTTTCCTCCCACAGTCCAAAAACATGGATCAAGTCAATTGAATTCTCAAAATTGCCCCATATAGAATGTGTCTGTGTGAGTGAGTGTGCTCCCAGTGATGGATTGGCGCCCTGTCCTGGGTGTATCTGCCCAGCGCCCAAAACGTTCTCCCCTGGATGGGCATGGGGAACCCCACCGCGACCCTAATAGAGGATAAAGCGGAAGATAATGAATGAATGAATTATGCAATAATTAATGCATTAAGGGTACTTCACTGAGAACCATCTGAGCATGGGAGCTCGGCCGTTAGGGTGGTGAGCCATCAATATCAAAATTTGGGCTTCACCAGGTTGCCAGGGCCTGGCGTGAGGCTCTCAACCCTCATTGCTTCAGGGGTGCTGTATCATAGCCGACCCGGTGCTCTGACCCCAAATCAACCTGGAATTCTTGGATAAAAATGTCCTCGAAATGATGTAATATGGTGCAATGTAATGTTGCTAAGTTTACAGATTTTACTTTTAAATTTAATTGTTTTAATATAAATGAACCAGCAGCATGATGGATTAGTGGTTAGCATGTTCTCCTCTCAGTGCTAGGGATTCCCTGTTCAAATCCCAATCTGGGTGGAGTCTCCATGTTCTCCCCGTGGGTTTCCTCCGGGTTCTCTGGTTTCCTCCCACAGTCCAAAAACATGGATCAAGGTCAATTGAGTTCTTCAAATTGCCCCATATAGAGTGTGTGTGTGTGAGTGAGTGAGTGAGTGTGCTTCCAGTTATAGATTGGCGCTCTGTCCTGGGTGTATCTGCCCAGCGCCTGAAACGTTCTCCCCTGTATGGGCATGGGGAACCTCACCGCGACCCTAATGGAGGATAAAGCAGAAGATAATGGATGATTGAATATAAATGAACCAGCAGCACGGTGGCTTAGTGGTTAGCACGTTCACCACTCAGTGCTAGGGATTCCAGGTTCGAATCCCAATCTGGGTGGAGTTTCCATGTTCTCCCCGTGTCTCCGTGGGTTTCCTCTGGGTTCTCCAGTTTCCTCCCACACTCCAACAAAATGGATCAAGGTAATTTGAAATCTCCAAATTGCCCCATATAGAATGTGTTAGTGTGAGTGAGTGTTTGCCCAGCGATTGGCATCCTGTCCTGGGTGTATCTACCCAGCGCCCGGAATGTTCTCCTCTAACATTTAGACCCTAATAGAGGATAAAGCGGCAGATGGATGGATGGATGAATGAACCAAAAAACCTTTTACATTCAGTCACATCGTCACTGATCATGGCCTTTATTTTACTATCTGCACTGAAAGAAATATATCATTTAAAAATGTGGAACATGGATTCGGCTGAATTGAGCTGGACATTATATCGTTAGTATTGATAAGAACTGCAGGTCAGAGATCCTGACATACGTTTGATAGATATTTTCTCATTTCGTCTCTTCACACACATTTACAGAAAACAGACTCGGAGAAACAAGATTTTTGTCAATATGAAAACAAAGAGCAGGTCGCGAGTCGGAATTAGATCAATACGGTTCATCTGATGTTAGAGGAAGATTAAAAAGAGGAAAAGAGGCAGAGAAAATTCTTTTATCTGCTCATCTGATTATACTGATGGTGTAATTCTATACTAGGGTTGCATAGGGGGTTCCCCATACCCATCCAGGGGGGAACATTTTGGGCACTGGGTGGATATGCCCCGGACACGTCGCCAGTCCATCAATGGGCTCACACTGACTCTTACAGAGACGCACAATAAAGGGGAAATTTACATAAGTCTACATGAAAGCCATGTTTTTGGACTCCAGATTGGGATTCGATTCTGAATCCCCAACACTGATAGACAGATGTAAATATGAATTTACATTTGCTTTTACATTTGGTCATTTAGCAGACACTTTTATACAAAGTGACTTACAAGGTGAGCACAGGGTTAATCACAACATCCCTGAAACAATGAGGGTTATGGGTCTTGCCCACATTGGACCCACATTGGTAACTTCAGTAGACCTGGGATTTAAACCCACAACCTTCAGATTGAAAACCCAACGCCCCAAACACTGAGCTACCGCGCCTCATACATACCATACAGCAACCATGAAACAATGAGGGTTAAGGGTCTTGCTCAAGAACCCACATTGGTAACTTCAGTAGACCTGGGATTTGAACCCCCAATCTTCAGATTGAAAACCCAACGCCCTAACCACTGAGCTACTGCGCCTCATACATACCATACAGCAACCATGAAACAATAAGGGTTAAGGGTCTTGCTCAAGAACCCACATTGGTAAATTCAATGGACCTGGGATTTGAACCCCCAATCTTCAGATTGAAAACCCAACGCCCTAACCACTGAACCACCACGCCCAAGTATCAACACTAAATCAACATGTCAAATCTCAGGCTCAAATCTAGACCTGGAGTTTTAATGTTCTTCCCGTGTCTGCTTGAGTTTCCTCCAGAAGCTCGATTTTCCTTCCACAGTCCAAAAACATGGATTCAAGGTGAATTAAACGAATATAGTGTGTGGGAGTGAGTGTGCCCAGCAATAGATTGATCTGCCCAGAACCGTGATGTTCTCCCCGGGTTGGGCATGGGGACCCCCCACCCCCACCCCCGACCCTAGTAGAGGATTAAGTGGAAGATAATGGACGGAAGAATAAAGCTGTTAATCATTTAGCATAATGAATGACTTTATATGTGAAGCTGGAATAAGCTTTATTTAAATCTTTGACCATTTTAAAAGATAAAGTAACCCCTCGCTTAATTGTGGTCTGTTTGGATTTCTGAGTTGTTTTTTTTTTCCTTCATTTCTCACAAAGCCTCTTTAACCCTGCTGATTTCAAGGCCAGTCTCACTTCATCAGTGCCAGTGCTTTCGGAAAGTTCGGCTCACGGTGTGACTAGAAATTCTCTGAAAGCTAAAGAATTTTAAATCAATCTTTTGTTTGACTGGCTGTAAAAACCAGGAGACGGATGATTGGAACCCAATGCGATGACCTTATAAATGTCCATGAGTTTCAGATAGTGTATTAAAATGTGTGCTTGCATGATTTGACTGGACGAATGTAACGAGACTGATTTATTTTCGTCCCCAGACTGTGTGACTATATCAGTACGCCTGTAAACTTTCGGTCCTGTGAGATGCCCAGAGATTGTGAGGTCTCTGATTGGTCACCCTGGAGTCTGTGCTCTAAAACATGCAAGACGTCTGATCATCTACCCAGCTTCCGGAGCCGAAAGCGCAGTGTAAGGATGTTTCCTGTGGCGCAAGGGGAAGAATGCCCTGTGCTAGAAGAAGTAGAGAGTTGTAACGCGATGGACGACTCCTTTTCACTTTGTCCCAGGTAATATTTACAAAATCTAGAACGTTCTTTGTGTCCTGTAGACCATTTTAGGTTTTTAAAAGACATTGGGGCGGCATGGTGGTGTCATGGTTAGCACGTTTGCCTCTCAGCGCAGGGCATCCAGGTTTGAAACTTAATTTGGGTTGAGTTTACATGTTCTTAATTGCCCCTATATAGTCTGTGTGAATGAGTGTGTGCTTAGTGATGGATTGGCGCCCTGGTTCTGGGTGTATCTGCCCAGCTCCTGAATCGTTGGATGGGCATTGGAACCCTTTCCCCCATCCTACGACCCTGCTTCCAAGATTAAGTAGAAGATAATGAATGAATAAATGAATAATATTTAAATCACAGTAGCGGTGTGGATGTAGCTCAAATCAAATGAATTGGAACATAATTGGCTCCTGGTGTAAATGTGTGTCGATGCCTGTGCGTCGACCCCAATGGTGACTTGCCCAGACGGTTGCCCAAGCCTTTTGCCCAGTGAGAGCTCAGACAGGTTCAGATATCCCTCTGACCCATAATTATTATTAAGAGTTTTAAACATCAATGAGGCTGCTTACATCAATGAGGTGGCTTAGTGGTTTGCATGTTCTCCTCTTAGCGCTGTGGATTATCTGTTCGAATCCCAACCAGAGTGAAGTTTCCATGTTCTCCCCGTATCCACGTAGGTTTCCTCCGGGTTCTCCGGTTTCCTCCCAGTCTAAAAACATGGATCGAGGTCAATTGAGTTCTCCAAATTGCCCCATATAGAGTGGGTTTGTATGTCTGTGTTAGTGAGTGTGTGCCCAGTGAGAAATTGGCATCCTGTCCTGGGTGTATCTGCCCAGCGCCCGAGACGTTCTCCCCTGGATGGGTATGGGGAACCCCCCGCGACCCTAGTAGAGGATAAAACGGAAAATAATGGATGGATGGATGGAAAGATGGTCAAAACAGCGTTACTTCTGATTGATTAAAAGAATTTGGATCTATATAATGATGCCATGCGTAAATTTGCTGAGCCACAGATATGACTGGAACGTCACCAGCTGGGGTTCCTGTCTGGTCAGACCGCTTCTTAGTCACCAGGACCATCGCCACTTTAACGGCAGTTCTTTGTGCGGAGGAGGCATCCAGACCCGGCAAGCATACTGCGTGGAGATCTCCACCAACACCTCCCGATCCCACAGTAAGTCTACACATCCATCATGGCAACCCGAGGGACTGGCAGTAAATAGTGAGGATGGATGGAGAACATATTAAGCTCCTTTTTATCTCCTTCTTGCAGCATCCAGACCAGTAGGACCGAGTTTCTGTCCTGGACGTCTTCCACCACTGATCCAAGCATGCTCCATTCCTTGTTCGAAAGCTTGCAGTCTTTCACCTTGGTCACCTTGGGGACCATGTATCCATGACAACAGTGTAGGAGATCATAATGGGAAAGGTAAGGGACAAAAAAAAAAAACATCCCACTCATGGTTTTAAACACTTATATGCGTATAAGCTTGTTTAACTGCCTGCCTATTTGTCTGCACTTGAAGGAAAAATGGGGATTTAGTCGTTTTCTCTTGGCCCTCTCATATAGAGTCTCATCTAATAGCTGCAGTGCAGACTTGAAGTGTATTAAAAGCCGTTTAAATGTTTTTTTATTTATCCAACATCAATAAATATGAAATACTGTTTTAAAAAAAAAAGTAGTGAGTGCGCAGGTGTTCAGACTTGCTCTCTCCTGCATTACAGCAGAACTCTTTTAAAGTGTTTTAATAAATACATGAGTTTTTCTTGCTCCACCAGTTCATTCCCTTTAAATGAAGCCATCTGCAGCAAGTGCACAATCTACATCCCAACGAGAGAGCTGAGCCGGAAACGTGACACACCTGTAGTGTACAGCTGTAGGAGTTACTAAAATAAGACTCTGTGTTAATGCACTTGTATAAATCTGCAGGTGGTTTTAATTAAAATGACTGAATGACGTAAAGCATCTTCACATCTAAGTCAGCGTTTGATGGGCTGGATGACGGCTTGACTGGCACTCTATTATATACATTATATACACTTGTATATATACACACACACACACACACACACACACACACACACACGCCCTGGCGCCCTGTCCCGGGTGTATCTGCCCGGCGCCCAAGACGTTCTCCCCTGGATGGGCATGGGGACCCTAACCGCGACCCTAATAGAGGATAAAGCGGAAGATAATGAATGAATGAATATATATATATATATATATATATATATATATATATATATATGTATATATATATATATATATATGTATATATATATATGTATATGTGTGTGTGTGTGTGTGTGTATATATATATATATATATATATATATATATATATATTATCCATTATCTTCTGATTTATCCTATATTAGGGTTGCGGGGGGTTCCCCATGCCCATCCAGAGGAGAACATCTCAGGCCCTGGGTAGATACACCCAGGACGGCGCCAATCTGTAGATCAACACATATATTATCTTAATAATTACACCCTTATTACGATTTGTACCCACACACCGATGACATCAAGATAATATAATCGTTCTTATATGAACTTCAGATTGACTCATTTCATTGATTCATTCTTAATTTATTCTTAAATAGACTGCTGTTCCTTTAAACTGCTAACCGCATGCATTTAATAAAAAATGATCCTGTCTCATATTAAATGTCGCCTTTTAGAAATCTCATCACACAGGGACTTTGTCGAGGTCACCCACAAACCTCAGTGCACTTTCTCTGTGTCAGGTTTCAAGGTCAGGACGCGTGTTATCATTGAGGAGGCCCACGGTGAATCGGAGACGTGCCCTCACGCGAGTGAGGCAATGACCTGTGATGAACCCATGAGCTTCTTGTGGCAGGTGACATCACAAGGACCCTGCATCCCTCAGGATGGAGATTGTGGCCTCGGATTCCAAAATCAGACGGCTGAGTGCGTTAGTGTGACAGGTATGAGACGCACTTCACTTTCTACCCTTCACTGCCATTTTTACCCCACTGTTATTTCTTTCACAGCTACCTCTACAGAGCTGTTATTGCATATTATGATATCTGTTAACAGCAGGGGTGCAGCAGGTATTTTAAAAGTGAATGGAATCCGCAGTCATTCATTTTCACAAACATGGTCTCTGCTGTAAGCAATCAAGGAACACTTGAATGCAAAGCTTATTTCGGAATGCAGCATGATTACTTTCCTTTAAAGAACAGTGTGGCATATTTACATATATACATCAACAACTTGTAACACATTAGGTTCTAATTTCAGTTCAGAATAAAATGATGAAAATAATTTAACATTTATACATGTCTCATAAACATGTTTTTAATGCCACTGGAGGATGGAGTATATATATTTATGCCTCATTTGTCACAGAATTATCTGAATTTTGGCATCAGAATATGAGTATGTATGTGTTCTAAACCTGTAACCACTTTTATACCAAAGAAACTTTAGCCGAAATGCACGAAACATTAATGTTCTTATCTCAATATCTTCACCCCTCTATCCTCTACAAGGGCTGCAGGGGATGTTCAATGCCTGTCTATGAGGGAGTGGGTCAGGCACTGGGAAGATACACCCAGGACAGGGCGACAAATCATTACAGGGCACAAACTATATAAGGACAATTTGAAGTAGGCAATACCTTGTTTTTGGAGAACCTGGAAATAACCTACAAGGACACAAAGAGAATGTGGATACTCCACCCAGATTGGGATATTGCTGGGAACAGACAGACTACATAACTGCAATTTAGATAGGGGCAATTTAGAGCAGCCAAATCTATGGACCTTGAATACATGTTTTTGGACTGTGAGAGGAAACTAGAGAACCAGGAGGAAAACCATGTGGACTGGAACATGGAAACTCCACCCAGATTGGGTTTCAAACATGAATCCCTAGCTCTGAGAGGCGAACATGCCATTACATGCCAGTCTCTCTCTTTCTCTCTCTCTCGCTCTCTCTCTCTCTTTCTCCTTGTTAATATATATATCCATCCATTATCTATTATTTTCCGCTTTATCCTCTACTAGGGTTGCGGGGGGGGGGGGGGGGGGTTCCCCATGCCCATTTAGGGGAGAACGTTTCGGGCGCTGGGCAGATAGGCTGGGCTAGACAGGGCACTAATCTATCGCTGGACTCAATCACTCACTGTATATGGGGCAATTTGGAGAATTTAAATGACCTTCATCCATGTTTTTGGACTGTGGGAGGAAACCGGAGAACCCAGAGGAAACCCACGCAGACACGGGGAGAACATGGAAACTCCACCCAGATGGGGATTCGAACCGGGAATCCCTAGTGCTGAGAGGCGAATGTGCTAACCACTAAGCCACCGTGCCGCTATATATATATATATATATATATATATATATATATATATATATATATATATATATATATATACATATATATATATATATAAACAGTGAGATAGCAGCACTGCGGCATCTAATCTACTTGTACCAGTGCACCGTCACTATAATTATGAGAAGTATTCACAACCTTAATTTGCTCTGTGGTTGTCCTGTGGCAGGAGGATAAGAAATAAAATTCTTTCTGCACAATCATTAAAAAGAAAAAAAACAGGTATTAAATAAACCACATTCATTTATTTCTTTATTATTATTTAATACTACTTGAGGGATAATTTTATTCGACTTTTGGGGTTTAATATGCTGCAAAACTGCTTTGAGCTGCTGTTTTGTTGTATTCAAACAAATGAGCCCATTAAAACACTGATTTCTTTAGCAGTTGGGCTGCGACAGCAGGTGATTATAGCGCCGGTGTTCTCGTACTGGTGGGTCTGTGTGCTATTGGTCCTTTAATCATGTGAACACGCTTAATGAAGACATGCCACATCTCTTTAAACATGCAGCTTTAAAAAGAAAATGTTTCTGTCGCAAAAATACAAGTCTTAATGAGCACCAGCCATTAGTAGCATTAGATATTCAATCTGCAGATCTGTAATCTCTGGAACTGAAACTCTTATGTCCCACCACTTGTAATTAACACAGGTTTGCGTACATTGGTTAAAATGCAGTGATCATGTTTGTTTGGCTTTTAGTGTTTTTTTGGACTGAACTGACCTCATACCCAAAGAGATAAATGTAGCTCATCTATCACATTGACGTTAGAAGAGCAGGGCATCATGGGACATGCTGCTAATGACTGTCATTATACACACAAACACACACACTCTCTCGCTCTGATGTGCCTGTTGACTTGCTTAAGTCATGTTATAAAACCTCCTCAGGGTTTTACTTCAGAAGCAGATGTTTCTTTGCAGAATCAAATTTCTCACTCTGCTGAAAGACTTTAATAAATCTAATAACAGCAATGAAGCTGCACCTCAATTTACTCCTTAAACCCATCCACCTATCCCTCCATCCAAATGCTGATGCATAAATTGATTTATCTGTCCATCTATTCATACCACTGCTAACCCATTTATTTATCAACCTGTGCATCTGTATATCCAGCTATAAATCCACCAGCATTCCACTTCTCCATCTATCTATTAATCTGCCTATTTGTTCACTTATCCATCCATCTCTGTATCCACCTCCCACTGACCCAATCCAGCCCACACCAAATCCGATCCATTCAAATCCACCAGTCAGTTTGACTAACTCCAATCCTTTTATCCTGCTATTCACTCAGCCCTCTATTATTCCATTCAACCTCCAACAATCCCATCTGCCCACCCATCCATTTTTAATCTCTATTTAGATATATGGATGGATTGGTGGCTAAATAAATAGATGGATGATTGGATGGATGATGGATGGATGGAAGGATAATTTTTGAAATCAAAGCAAAATTAAGAGCAATATATAATCATACCTCTATCGTTTCATCCGTCCTCCAACACTTCCACCTACCCACCCATCTATTTTTCATCCCATCATCCTTCCTTCCATCCAGATTTGCAATCCATGCAGCCATCTCTCTATTTACCCATCCATTCCTTACTATTCCATCCTTCCACAAGCACACCCACCGACCCACCCCCCACCTGTCAATCATTTTCTTCATCAACCTGTCCATCATTCCATCCATCAAGCTCTCCATCATTCCATCAATCATCAAACACACCCACCCACCCACCCACCCATCCATCTACTTATCCATACAATTTCCATCCAAACTTGGATCCACACATCCATCTTTTCATCCATCTATTCCATTCCATTAATTCAACTATGCCCTCATACATTTGTGTATCTTTCCTTTTACCTCTTCACCTGGCCATCCATTCACTTATCATCCATCTGTCAATCCAGTTATACATTAATCTAATGATCCACCAATAAAATCCTTCCACTCATCTATCCTCCCGCAAGCCACCCACCCATTCATCCAACTTATTTCACATTCTCACAATCTTATTTCATTCATTCATTTGTTCATTATCTTCCGCTTTATCCTATATTAGGGTCGGGGGGGTTCCCCATGCCCATCCAGGGAAGAACGTTTCGGGCGCTCGGCAGATACACCCAGGCAATCTTATTTCATATTTATTGAAATATAATATAACTTTATCCCTTCACAGACCAACCAGCTGTTTATCTCACTGTTCATCTGTCATTTTACCCTTTAATTTGTTAAAGAATATAGATATTTTTTTATCCATGCAAACATTCATACCAGACCCTGTCTGTCTGTCTGTCTGTCTTTTCATCAGTCCATCTGTTGATGGTGTACAGTACCTTATAGTAAGGAATAAATCAGTATTTTGTCTGTTGAATTTGTATATGAAACATGTGCAGAGGGAAAATGGCTGTAACTACGCAGATAAGATCAGTTCGTCTTCCCTTTGTCCCTGTTATTTTTAAAATGTCAGAGAAACTGATACCCGATAGAGTAGCTCTGTTCTTCCATTGTGTCATCCTTGTTTTTTTTTCTGTGCCGACATCCCAGTTCCCCTGTGACTTTTTGATATATGCCAGAGATCCTACTATTCGATCAGGCAGGAGTGGTCCTCTCAGACACTGCGAATGAAAAGACATCGTAAAGAGGAAATAAATTACACCCTTATAAAATAACAGAGTCTGTGGTAATTTCAGGGCTCATAAAATGGACATTTAAGTGTGGCACATTTTAAAATCGGCCCTCGCATAACAAGGACCTCCATTTACACATTTATTTTTTTAGCGTACAGCAGGAGGGAAGCAGCATTCCAGAGATTTAATAACAAATAAAACTCCAGAAGTGAATAAGAGGCTTATTACTCTTCACTTAACCTGTTTGCTGGCTTAGTGACAGCAAACAGGTGTGAAATTGAATTTCGTGGGACCGTGTGCGTGCGTGTGTGGGTGCATATGTGTGTGTGTTAGTGTACGTGTGCGCACATGTATGTGTGTATATGTGTACTTGTGTGTGTGTGCATACCTGTGTATGTGTGTGCGTTTGCATGTATGTGCATGTGTTTGTGTATGTGTGCACCCGTGTGTGTGTATGTATGCATGCATGCATGTATGTGTGTTTGTGTATGTGTGCATACTTATTCACATTTATATGAATGTGTTTGTATATTTGTGTGTGTGTGTGTGTGTGTTCGCATGTATGTGCATGTATTTGTATATGTGTGCACCTGTGTGTATGTGTGCATACTTATTCGCATCTATATAAATGTGTTTGTATGTATGTATGTGTGTGTGTGTGTGTGTGTGTGTGTGTGTGTGTGTGTGTTCGCATGTATGCGCATGTATTTGTATATGTGTGCACCCGTGTGTATGTGTGCATACTTATTCGCATTTATATGAATGTGTTTGTATATATATATATCCCCCCCCCCCCCCCCCCCCCCCCCCCCCCCCCCCCCCCCCCCCCCCCCCCCCCCCCCCCCCCCCCCCCCCCCCCCCCCCCCCCCCCCCCCCCCCCCCCCAAATAAAAGGAAAACTCCATGATTCTTTCAGCACAACAGAGTCAAACTGTATGTTCCTCTCAGATGAGCTCACTCCACCTCATTCTGCAGGTGAAACGGTTCCCACTGCGAGATGCCCAGGAGATCCCCCTCCTCCACACAAGCCGTGTGAGATACTGTGTCCTGACGACTGTGTGATGGGAGAATGGAGCTCCTGGACTTTCTGTTCCACCAAACAAGCCGACGACAAGCAGACACGCTGGCGCTCCGTCCTCGCCCCTTCAGGAAAACGTAAGACTCCTTACTCCTCTTCTTTCAAAACACATCGTGCATGCCACAGCGGGAGAACCTAATCTTGATTATAATTTATGAAAATTACAGAGTCAGTGCTGAATATGTAACAGTGAGCGTGTGAAAAAAAAAGCCTTGAATTATTAATTTGCTCGAGGACTCAAATTAATATGCACCGCTGGTCAATGCTGTGGCAAAATAATGGATGACAAATACGAAAACAGTGGGTGGAGATCATGCAGATTGACTTATTTGCATACCTTTGTGAGTTACCAATCCTTAAACCTGTTTTATTATGTACAGATAAAGTGAAGGGTGAAGAAGTCTACATGTGAAGTCATTCTGGTGCACGAGCAAATTACACTTATAAATAATTGCCTAAGCAATTAAACTGCTTGAATGAGTAAACTAGAGAAAGTACACTGTCTAGTGAATACTAAAACGACGTTTACATCTCCACCCCGAGGAGTTTGTCTAGTTTATGGTCATGTATTTATAGATGTGTTTATATCCACATGCAACATACCAGCCCTCAATGTACAAAATAACATCCTGGCTTTTAAAGGGCCTTTAAATCAATAAATTTGCTGATTCCTAAATAATGGCGGCAGGGAGGGGTAGCTCATTGATCAATCTGAAGGTTGGTGGTTCAAATCCCAGCTCCATTGAAGTTACCAATGTGGGTCCTTGAGCAAGACCCTTAACCCTCATTGCTCCAGGGATGTTGTGATTAACCCTGTGCTCACCTTTTAAGTCGCTTTGGACTAAAGCGTCTGCTAAATGACCTAAATGTAATGTAAATGTAATGTTGGCGTAGTGGCACATCTGCCTTTCAGAGCTGGGGATCCAGGTTCGAATCCCTATCTGGGTAGAGTTTCCACGTTTTCTCCCACACGTCACATGGGTTTCCTCCTTGTTCTCCAGTTTTCTCTCACAGTCAAAAAACATGGATTCAAGGTGAATTGGCTGTTCTGTATTGCCCCTATATAGTGCATGTGTGTGTATGTGTGAGTGGGTGTCCAGAAATTGGCACCCTGTCCTAGGTGTATCTGCCCATCACCTGAAACATTCACCTTTGGATGTGCAGGGGAAAACCCCATCCAGCTGGTTACCCATCAGTCTAGCTAATTATCCAGCCACCCATTCAGACATCACTCAAAGCCACCCAGCCAACCAACCTGCCACATGCCCACACACATCTATTCATATATTTATCCATAAGTCTGCACATGCAAACATATACATACAGATATTTATTAATACAAGAATATACATTTATCCACTGAAACACACATACGTATATTAATCCAGGCTTGTCGCAACAGGGCATGCGACCCAACCAGTTGCAGTTGGCGTAGGGCCCCCAAACAACGACTGGTTATGATTTTAATGAGATGACAAACTGTGTGAGCATCCCTTTGAATTCTGTGATGATCAATGCATTAACGTACCACAGCACTGTTACTGGAGTCCCCTTTAAGGTGGCCCTACCCACTAATTGCATAAAATGATATAGCTTATCGCCCAGCGATGGATTGGCGCCCTGTCCTGGGTCTATCTGCCCAGCGCCCGAGACGTTCTCCCCTGGATGGGCATGGGGAACCCCACCGCGACCCTAATGGAGGATAAAGCGGGAGATAATGAATGAATGAATGGATATAGCTTATCATAGCTTGTTGGCAAAGAATGTGTGCTTTTGTATGGAAGTGTTTTGTTTGAGATGTTTAGATTTAAATAATAGTTTTGTTAACTTTGATCAGTTTGCCATTTTGCTTGGGGGCCCCAAATGCCTTACAATGGCCCTCCATTAACCCATTAAATACATTCTGACCTTCATGCATCAGTCCAACACTATATTATTCCATCAAGTTATTAATCTTTTACACTTCAATTAATTCATCCATTTACGTATTAATTCATACACATATTTATTCAACAAACCCTGCATATATGCATACATTAATGCTTATCAGTCCATCCACCCACCCATTCACACACATAATTAATCTTTTCTAAATGACTAAAGGACTTGAAATCAAAATTGTATTTAATTCAATTAGAACAGAACAATAACATCGAACAATGACTTATTGTTTGTGCAGCTGATGATGATATGCTTATAAACCATAATCATCATTAATTCAAATAAATGAAAACCAAAACATGATATCTGTAACATAATTAGTAACTGTAGAAAATACCATTCCACATCTTTCATCATCGTTAGAATTTGACCACAGGATGCTGTTGGCTGCATGTTGTTTGAATAATAGCTACAGATTTACACACGTTCTTAATGACACAGTCGTTAGTGTAAACTGACATGCACTTTAAATTCAATTAAAAATGAACTGCTAGCACTGATGCAACTTCTAAATATTCATTCATTCATTATCTTCCACTTTATCCTCTATTAGGGTCGCGGGGGGGTTCCCCATGCCCATCCAGGGGAGAACGTTTCGGGTGCTGGGCAGATACACCCAGGACAGGGCGCCAATCTATCGCTGGGCACACACTCATGCACACATACACACTCTATATGGGGCAATTTGGAGAACTCAATTGACTTAATCCATGTTTTTGGACTGTGGGAGGAAACCGGAGAACCCGGAGGAAACCCACGCAGACACGGGGAGAACATGGAAACCCAGATAGGGATTCGAACCAGGAATCCCTAGTGCTGAGAGGAGAACATGCTAACCACTAAGCCACCGTGCCGCCCTAACTTCTAAATAAGACATATTCAAAAATACTAAAATGATAACTTTATTTAAAATGATGTAAACTTTAATTTGCGTGTTATTGATCACATCTTATTGGGGTTTAAACCTCCAGAGGGGCCTAAAGAGTAAGTAAATGTTGAAGTATTTGAAGCAACAGTGTGGAAACACACACACACACACACACACACACACACAGAAAAAGACATATCAATTCACCCTAAGGTGGCACGGTGGCTTAGTGGTTAGCACATTCTCCTCTCAGCACTAGGGATTCCCGGTTCAAATACCCATCTGGGTGGAGTTTCCATGTTCTCCCCGTGTCCGTGTGGGTTTCCTCCAGGTTCTCTGGTTTCCTCCCATAGTCCAAAAACATGGATCAAGTCAATTGAATTCTCCAAATTGCCCCATATAGAGTGTGTTTGTGTGAGTGAGTGTGTGCCCAGCGATGGATTGGCGCCCTGTCCTGGATCTATCTGCCCAGCGCCCGAAACGTTCTCCCCTGGATGGGCATGGGGAACCCCCCCACGCCCCTAATAGAGGATAAATTCACCCTAGATTAATGTCAAACTTCTTGTGAGTCATATGGATATGTGTTACAGTTTGTGTGGACAGTATAATATTTCTAATGTGAGTAAGTGAGCATATTGTTTGAAAACAGGGGGAAGAGGGTGTTTGCCTGCCCCTGTCCAAAAGCAGTGGAGGCCTTGCAGCAACCAGCCACTTCCTGTGTACTACTGGGACAGCTCTCCATGGGGCCCCTGCACTCCAGATTCAGAGAAGAAGAAAGTAGAGCACGAGGAAGTAGAGAAAACATCCTGTGGCGCTGGTATACAAACTCGGCATGTCTCCTGCAGGACAGTCAGTGGTTCGAGAGTGGAGAAAGAGAGGTTAGTAACAATAAGTGTTTAGAAAAAAAGCTTCATTTCCAGCTGAGACTAGAAGTAGGGGATGTAATGGAGACTGTGTCAGAGAGTGGTACTCAATACTTCCTAAAAAGGGTGATGACAGTGAGGGGTCTGTGTTTAGAATGTGTCAAGTGAAATCCATGCCATAGGAAACATTAACGAAAACACTCCTCTTTGTGTGTGTGGGGGGGGACAAATGGGGCATAAATTATATAATAATAATAATAATAATAATAATACATAATAATTAAATAAAAAAAAGAGGGGCGGCACGGTGGCTTAGTGGTTAGCACATTCGCCTCTCAGCGCTAGGGATTCCCGGTTCGAATCCCCATCTGGGTGGAGTTTCCTTGTTGGGGCATAAATTGGGGCATATTTATATAATAATAATAATAATAATAATAATAATAATAATAATAATAATAAAAAATAATTTAAGAGGGGCGGCACGGTGGCTTAGTGGTTAGCACGTTTTCCTTTCAGCACTAGGGATTCCCGGTTCGAATCTCCATCTGGGTGGAGTTTCCATGTTCTCCCCGTGTCTGCGTGGGTTTCCTCCCACAGTCCAAAAACATGGATCAAGTCAATTAAGTTCTCCAAATTGCCTCATATAGAGAGTGTGTGTCTGTGTGAGTGAGTGTGTGCCCAGTGATGGATTGGTGTCCTGTGCTGGGTGTATCTGCCCAGCGCCCGAAACGTTCTCCCCTGTATGGGCATGGGGAACCCCCCCGCGACCCGGAAGATAATGAATGGATGAATTTTCAAGAGGAATGAAAGAAGGGTAAGAAGAGAAGAAGTAAGGGAATAAAAATAAGCAAGCAAAGAGAGAGAATGTAAAATATATAAAGATAAATGAATACAGCAAGAACAAAGGAAAAAAAAAATAATAAAGCAAGAATGAGGGAGGAAGGGAGGGGGCGGAAAGAATAGAGGAAAGGGCTAAATGGAAGAAAAAGTAAGAAAGAAAGAAACCGAAAAAGGAGTGATGATTAAAATGTAATTATCTTTGAATGAAGTCTAAAGTCTCTGGATGTTTCTTAACGTCCGATGTTTCGTTGAGTATGACTTGCATTCCAAGACTCCTTTCTAGTTTTCAAAGAGACAGTAATAAAACATCATTAAAAAGATCCCTCTGCAAATTAATTCTATTTCCATGTGAGTCTGATAATTATTATTAGTAATTAAAACTGGCAGGGATGACATTGATGGCATTCAACGTTTTGATAGGACTTGTTTTGAACTCTCTTGTACAATTTCATAGTAGTTTATTCTTAAAAAATAATGGTAATATAGTCTTTAGGGATGCTTAGGGGATAATTATGACATTTTATTTCCATTGACATTAAATTAAGCGTACATAATTAAATTATTTCTGAATGTTATAGTTATATTCGGTTGATCCAGTCTCAGCATGTTGGGTCGGAAAAATCAGCAGAAGCTTTTTATTGTGAGTTTCTTCTTTTCTCTAGGTGTCCTCAATCAACACGTCCTGATCAGACACGCTCCTGTACTCTTCTGTGCAAGCTGGACTGCATTGTAACACCTTTCAGTGAATGGAGCTGGTGTCCAAATGGATGTTCACCAGGTAAACCTACAGCCTGTAGTATTAGTAACACTGACACATCCTTACTTCCATTTAAACCTGTAGCTGCTCGCATTCAGTGCTCTCACTCTGGCTTACAGAACCATTTTTGGATCTTCCCCCTCTTACCTTCACTCTGTCTTTTCACTGGCTACCATTCAAATCACACATCACCAACAAAATTCTCCTACACACTTTTAGAGTAATCCACAATCTCGCCCCTCCTTACCTAACTGACCTCCTGAACATCTCTAACCCCTCCTGCTCTCTAAGGTCTGCCTCCTCCCTCCAACTGTCAGTACCCTCTGCTCGCCTCTGGAACACACTACCCCATGGACTACGAATCATCACCTCCCTGCCTCTGTTTAAGACTGGTCTAAAAACTCATCTTTTTAAAATTAGCTTTTAATTGTTAATTAATTATTATTGATATCATTTATCTTTGTAATTTATTTCATTCTACTTTCTTTTGCACATGATTATTTTTAAATGTAAAATAAATGTTTTTAATATGTGTGCTTTCTACAGCGTCCTTGAGTGTTTTGAAAGGTGCTTCTAGATAAATTGTATTATTATTCATTCATTCATTATCATCCGCTTTATCCTCTATTAGGGTCGCGGTGGGGTTCCCCATGCCCATCCAGGAGAGAACTTCCCAGGCGCTGGGCAGGTAGACCCAGGACAGGGCGCCAATCCATCGCTGAGCACACACTCACTCACTCATACACACTCTATATGGGGCAATTTGGAGAACTCAATTGACTTGATCCATGTTTTTGGACTGTGGGAGGAAACCGGAGAACCCGGAGGAAACCCACGCAGACACAGGGAGAACATGGAAACTCCACCCAGATGTGGATTCGAACCGGAAATCCCTAGCGCTGAGAGGCGAACGTGCTAACCACTAAGCCACCGTGCCGCCCCTGTATTATTATTATTATTATTATTATTATTATTAATAAAATACACTCCGACTCGTTCACTTCGCTCCAGTGATAATCGCCGCCTGGTGATTCCACCTCACCGAGGAGCTAATTCTCACTCCGTGGCATTCACCACTGCAAAATGGTGGAACAATCTTCCCAACTCTGTCCGTAAAGCAGAATCACTAAGCAGTGTTAAGAAACTACTGAAGACGCATTCTTTTAACAAATACCTGCTGTAAAAAAAAATAATAATAACAATAATAATAAAGGGGGGGAGGCGCAGCCTCAAATAACCATCAGGTTTGATGATTTTACATTATGGTTGGCTTTCTTCATAACTACTGACTTGTTATGTTCTCATTTGTAAGTCGCTTTGGATAAACGCGTCTGCTAAATAACTAAATGTAAACCAGTAACGTTAAAAAATAATAATAATAATAATAATAATATCCCTGTTTCCTGTACTTCAGTCACACATTGCCATCATATTATCAGTTGGACAGACTATAAAAGAATGTAATGAATAGCTGATGAGCATTATTAACATGAAGTCACATCAGAAAGTGCCGTTGGTCCGAGGAAGTCACAGATTGTGAGTCACTGCCTGAGAGTCGCTGCATAATTTATTACATAGTTCCTGTTTTATGCCAAGTGTCCAGCAAATTAGGCCAAATATCGACTGCAGTTCTCGATCACATGCCAAGTAGCCCTTAAAATGGGACAACTCTGTCAAGTGTTTGTACCACAATCAGGCCAGAATGCTTTGAAGAACCCAGTTCTTGAAATGGGGCGCAGTGCCAATCGAACAGGTGGAATGCTTATTGGATAGAAGTGAAGCTGCTGGGAAGTTTAGAAGTGATGTAATAAATGAGGAAGGAAAGGTTGGACAACTTTTTCCTCTCTGATCTTATTATAACCTCTTCTTTCAGTAAATGGTACAATCAGCATCCAGTCACGACACAGAATCATCATCCAGAAGCCGGCCAATGGAGGACAAGAATGTCCAGCTACTTTGTTTGAGGAGAGAGAGTGCAACCCGTCACCTCTGTGTCCAACATATAGGTGAGCAGATTTCACAGGTGTTTACAGAATATGCTTCTCCAACTATTTTGGTTGGACTACTCATTTGTCAGTTTTGATAAAAAATAGTTTAAAACGTTAAACTAAATAGAACTAGACAAGTTGTCAGTAGTTGAATCCTGAGCTGTAAAAAGTAAATATATTTTTATGTTCTCTCATCTTATTATCTTTATTTGGGTCACTGGGGGGTTTCCCATTCCCATTTAGGGGAGAATGTTTCGGGTGCTGGACAGATAAACCCATGACAGGGCGCCAATCCATCGCTCGGCACACTCGCACAGACTCACACACTATATCGGGGCAATTTTACATTGAATCATTTGTAAATGTGAATGAAATCTACGGATGCTTTTATCCAAAGCGACTTACAAATGAGTTCCGGGAGAAAAAAAAAAAAGTTTTGTATGTTAACATTTGGGGCGACATGGTGGCTTAGTGGTTTATCATGTTCTCCTCTCAGCACTAGGGATTCCCGGTTTGAATCCCAATCTGGGTGGAGTTTCCATGTTCTCCCCATGTCCGCGTGGGTTTTCTCCGGGTTTTCTGGTTTGCACCCACAGTCCAAAAACATGAATTGAAGTCAAGTGAATTGAGGTCAAGTGAATTCTCCAAAATTGCCACATATAGAGTGTGTATGTGTGAGTGAGTGTGTGTCCAGCGATAGATTGGTACATTGTCCTGGGTGTATTTGCCCAGCACCCGAAAAGTTCTCTCTGCATGGGGACACCCCCGTGACCCTAGTAGAAGATAAAGCGGAAGATGATGGATGGAAGTTAACATTTGCTGTAAATTGGATTTGTGGTAATGATAATGAAAACCCACAACAACTATCTAATTCATTCATTCATTATCTTCCACTTAAACCTCTACTAGAATGGTGGGAGGGATTCCCATGCCCATCCAGGGCAGATACACCCAGAACAATATATCACTGCACCCTTACACACACTATATGGGGCAATTTAAAGCATTTAATTTTCCCACTTATTTAATACAATCTGTGTAAAAAAGAAAACATAGTGTGACCTGGTTATAAGGTCAATGTGCTGGTGATGCTTGACGGAAGTCAGTGCATCGCCTATTTCACCTTTAATCTTTCTTTCTGTTCACCTTAACCAAGTATAATGGAGGTCTGTGTGAATGAGCACTGCAGCTTTCATAAACAGTTTATTGCTGTATGCATTCAGGGCATTCTGCACTATTCATAATCTCTGTTAGAATCCCATAGGGCATTCAGGAACATGATGCATCTTCTGCACAGATCTGATCCTCTAATAGACCTGTAATTACTGATTTTCTGGCAGATGGCAGACGCACCGCTGGCATCCCTGCATTCTGGTTCCTGATTCCGTTCGGCAGGCTGTCGGCAGCCACGGTGAGGCATGTGGACTTGGGCTGCAGACCAGAGGTGAGTAGTGGAAGTTATATAAATAGACTTATAATAGATAACTGACTCATTCGAAGACATCATGAAAAGACATGCTGCAAATAGATCTATGACACAAAGATAACAGCGGAGAATGAATACTGTACAGAGTGAGGCTGTGAGACTGTAAATTGTATTATAAGCTTTAGAGAGAGAGTGAGGGAGGAAGCGAGGGAGGGTGGCGTGCTCTGGCATATCAGAGGTGCTAGCTAAACATTGGCACATTTTCATAAGTACGGCTTAGTCCGAGGAAAAATATCACAGGGCGCCATGACTCGCCCCCTCGCTTTTCTATTTCACTTCACATGCGGCGTCGTCCTCAAAGTGTGTCTCAAACCTCTGAGGCACAAAGACGGCAAACTGGAAATCTGCTCAGGAGAAAGGTCCACAATGATCCCGTCTTAGAGCGTTGCAGAGAGATTGACTTAGTCATAGAAACACAAACTGAATTTTCGGCTAAGTTTAAAGAAGAAGTCAAATGAGGCGTGGCAGGAGCGCCATGGTGCAGGGAAAATAGAGTCCAGGCGGGGGGAAGAGTGTGATGCTGTAACTCTCCCAACCGTCTCATTTTATGTTTTTTACTGGAACAAAGTCATGTCCAAGCCCATCCAGGGGAGAACGTTTTAGACGCTGGGTAGATACACCCAGGACAGGGCGCCAATCTATTGCTGGGCACTCACTCACTCCCACAAACACACTCTATATAGGGAAATTTGGAGAACTCAATTGACTTGATCCATGTTTTTGGACTGTGGGAGGAAACCAAAGAACCCGAACGAAACCAAGGTGGACATGTGGAGAACATGGAAACTCCACCCATATTGGGATTCGAACCGGGAATCCCTAGCTCTGAGAGGAGAACATGCTAACCACTAAGCCACCATGCCGCCCTTAGACCCGTGCCAATGACATTAATGAAACACTTGAACCCTTGATGTTTCGAGTGCCTATGTCACCTGTCCCTCATTTGAGTACTTATTGTCTCCGTTGGTTTATTTTGGTGCACGTGATTGTTTGTTTTGTATTTAGGTTCCGTGTTCCCCTTCCCCCGTGCACGTCTTTATTATTATTATTATTTACGGTTCGTCTCGTTTGTTTGTTACCCCTTTATGTTGGTGTCCCTACACCTACACTTTTAATTGAATAAATTCCGTTTTGTTTTATGTCCTGGTGTTTCCAAACTCTCTCCCGCTCTTTCCGACGGTTCGGCGCTGCGCATTACTCCGCGCAGGCGTTCCGTGTTAGCGTTTACAGGCGCTTCGGCGTTGCTCATTTGCTCCGCGCAGCCGAGTTCCGTGTAAGGCAAGGGAGATGTAACACTTGAGTTGTGTCTCCATACTTTAGTGTAATGTTTAAATTGACTTTTATAGAAAAAGTTTTTATTTAGTTTTTTTTTAAATCTTTACACAGAAACAATGTATAGGATTTTGAAACATGTCGTCTGAAAGCTTTCAAAAAGGGCAGTTACTAATGCAACAGTAAACATATTTGTGTAAGGAAAAAGTGGGGAGACGCACACTGGCCATGCAGTAATCAAGCCTGCTGGGAGATGCTGAAAGGTAAGTGCCGGCCAATCAGCACGCAGCAGGGTTGCGTCTGACTATGTCACCCTGGCAACAGGAATCATCAGGGCGGCATGTCTTATTGATGAGCAGCCTTCAGACAACAGACTTAGTTGTAGGTTTCAGTGTTTTTGTTGTTGCTGTTGTTAAAAATGTCTAATCTGTGTTTTTTTTCTGGAAACCTGCATCTAATTAATATTGAGTAAACATCACTTGGACATGGATTCAGTGGCGTAATGCAGAATGTAACATATAAGTATATATAAAGTTGGAAGTCTTTGCTAGCATGTAATTCGAGCGTGTGTTTTGGGTGTCACGTGTCACCTGCCGTTCCCTTTAAGAGCCTGGTGTGCTCTGACTTTGGCCGATTGCTATTTCAACCAAACAAATTACACTTAAATGAATGTTCACCCCGTTTGCAGGAAACAGCATCACATGCCGGGCCAAGTGACTAGGTCTAAATAAATGATAATAATTTTCTTATTAGGAGGCATGAAGGCTTAGTGGTTAGCACGTCCACCTCTCAGCACTAGGGATTCCCGGTTCGAATCCCAATCTGGGTGGAGTTTCCATGTTCTCCCTGTGTCCATGTGGGTTTCTTCCAGGTTCTCCGGTTTCCTCCCACAGTCCAAAAACATAGATCCAGGTCACTTGAATTCTCCAAATTGCCCCATATAGAGTGTGTTTGTGTGCATGTCTGTGTGTGTGCCCAGCGATAGATTGGCGCCCTGCCCTGCCCAGCCCAGTGCCCGAAACGTTCTCCCCTGGATGGGCATCCAGGGGATGGGCATCCCCCGCGACCCTAATAGAGGATGAAGCGGAAGATAATGGATGAATGGAATTTTCTTATTGGATGAATATACAAGATCTGTATTGTGGTAGCGCAGTAGTGCTTGTGGGGAGTGGAGGCGGAGCTAACACGTTGATAAGGGAAATTAGTGCACCTGATCCCGCTATGTCTGATGACCGTGTGCTTTTATAAGCGGGCACGTCACATGCCGTGGAGAGAGAGATCCAGCAATAAGCTGCAGATTCGTCACCAACATAATACACAGCAAATGTACATTTAAAATACTATGTGTAAATAGTGTGTAACTCCTGTCTCCAGTCCTCATTCCTTTCACCCCAGGACATATATATAATGCAACTCTCCAGACTCGCTGCTATCAGTGGTACTCTGATGAGTGTGAGCCTGATGTGTGAGTTTTACCCTCTTGCTACATCTTTAAAACTCTCATGGAGACTTACAGAAAACCTAACGTCATAAATACACATGTATCGATTTAAATGCATTAGTTTTATTCATTCATTCATTCATTATCTTCTGCTTTATCCTCTATTAAGGTCGCGGTGGGGTTCCCCATGCCCATCCAGGGGAGAACGTTTTGGGCGCTGGGCAGATACACCCAGGACAGGGCGCCAATCCATCGCTGGGCACACACTCACTCACACACACTCTATATGGGGCAATTTGGAGAACTCAATTGACTTGATCCATGTTTTTGGACTGTGGGAGGAAACCGGAGAACCCGGAGGAAACCACGGAGACACGGGGAGAACATGGAAACTCCACCCAGATTAGGATTCGAACCGGGAATCCCTAGTGCTGAGAGGAGAACATGTTAACCACTAAGCCACCGTGCCTCCTTGCATTCGTTTTAAAATAGGCTTAATGCAGCAGGTGCACATGCTACACCACACCATGTTGAGCCTGAAGCATGATGAGTGGAAATGAGTGGAAATCAACATTTATGGCATTAGAATGTCAATGGTGAGGCTATTTCCGACGCAGGACCTTGTCCGATTTACGGGTCAGTGATGATCATGTCCTGCTCCTTTCATACGCCCCTCACTACCACTCCAAGTCACATTCTTGTGTTATTTGTCTGTCCTGCAGTTGTGACATGTGTTGGAATGGAGGACTCGCCGGCAGACGTGGCAGAGTGTGTAAGATGGGCAGGACCGATGCCTACAGCAGTGCAGCAGTGTGGGGTGGCATGTAAAGAAGACTGCACTTTTACCTCCTGGAGCAAGTTCTCTCAGTGTCAAGGCTGTGGAACCTGGCGCTCTCGCACACGGACACTGACAGGTATATCCATTTATAACACCCCATCATGTACGGTTTTTGCACAGGCTATTTATAAGCTGAATTAAATCCCTTTATACACTTAAAGATAAAAGACTTATTAAGATGATGTTGGCAGGTGTATCATTAATAATATACATTTAATAAAGCCATTAAATAGACACATTTTGACATGGTTTCAGTACTATAGGGGGCAGCACAGAGGGTAGTGGTGTTGCCTCATAGCACAATGGATTGATTTGTATGTTCATCCATCCATCCATTATCTTCCACTTTTATCCTATATTAGGGTCACAGGGGGTTCCCCATGCCCATCCAGAGGAGACCGTTTCGGGTGCTGGGCATATAGACCCAGGAGAGGGTGCCAATTTATCGCTGGGCACACACTCACTCACACAGACACACACACATACGCACTCTATATGGGGCAATTTGGAGAACTCAATTGACTTGATCCATGTTTTTGGACTGTGGGAGGAAACCGGAGAACCCGGAGGAAACCCACACGGATACAGGAAGAACATGGAAACTCCACCCAGATGGGGATTTAAACCGGGAATCCCTAGCGCTGAGAGGCAAAGGTGCTAATCACTAAGCCAACGTGCTGCCCCTTCTATGTTTGTGTTTTCTGTAAATATTGTTTGTTTCACTGCCTTTTGTTCTTATTAATAATTTTGAAAAAAAAACACCTAAAATCGGGTGGCAGGTGGCTTAGTGATTACCGAATCCGCCTCGCAGTGCTGGGGATCCAGCTCCAAATCCCGATCTGTGGGTTTTTTCCGGGTTCTCCCTGGTTAACAGTCCAAAAACGTGGAATCAGTTAAAATTATGAGCTCCAGCTTGCCCCCATATATAGACTGTGTGTGTTTGTGTGAATGAGTGTGTGCCCAGTGATAGACTGTCATCATGTCTTGTGTGTATCTGAACGGGCGCTGGGCAGATAGACCCAGAACAGGCTGCCAGTCTATTACTGGGCACACACTCACACAGACACACACACACTCTATTGTCAATAGTTTTGTGTGTGTGTGTGTTTGTGTGTGTGTGTGTGTTCCGTAGATGGGCATGGAGAACTCCTTCAACTACCCTAAGCTAATAAATGAATGAAATTAAGAAATCAGGAACATTGTGACTTAGTAAGGTGTATTAGTGGTTAGCACGTTCTCCTCTCAGCACTAGGGATTCCCAGTTCGAATCCCCATCTGGGTGGAGTTTCCATGTTCTCCCCGTGTCCGTGTGGGTTTCCTCCAGGTTATCAGGTTTCCTCCCACAGTCCAAAAACATGGATCAAGTCAATTAAGTTCTCCAAATTGCCCCATATAGAGTGTCTGTGTGAGTGAGTGTGTGCCCAGCGATAGATTGGTGCCCTGTCCTGGGTGTATCTGCCCAGCACCCAAAACGTTCTCCCCTGGATGGGCATGGGCAACCATTCCCCCCCCCCCCCGCAACCTTAATAGAGGATAAAGCGGAAGATAATGGACATAATGGACGTTGTGATCTCACAGTAACACAAAAATGATGGGTTGTCCCCCATCTGATCACACTGGAAAATCTGATCACACTGATCTTTGCTTTGATCCCAATCCAATTGCAATATCAGTATCTTTTGTAGTAAATGAACAACCACAGATACTGTGTATGATGTATGGTGTAACACTGTTCTTGACAGACTGTGTTCTTAATGTTACAGAGACTGAATACTGACTGTTCTATGATATACTGATTAATACTGACTAATATTAACTAATACGTCGTACTTCACCGCCTTTGCTCTCGGATCTCCTCCAGGCCGTAGTAAGAAGCGGTGGCGCTGCCAGCTGGAAGTGCTTGAAGAAAAAGAGGCCTGCCATTGTTCCAAATACCATACACAGGTCAGTGGTTCCTGGTCACAGTGCCTGCTTCCTCGGATCCACCACCTGGCTGCGTACTCACTCAGTCGAAGAGGCTACTCCCAGAATCACAGAGTCACCCAAGGCTGGAGTTTTCTGGGAGATCGAAAGGAGTGTGGCCAAGGGTGGCGCTATAGAGCCTTAGCGTGCCTGGACCATCACGAGCATCTGGTTGATCTAGATTTATGCAACAGCACTGGTAAGGCTTAATTTACTGGATTTACAGCATGGATCATCTATATTAGTGTAAATGCACATGGCCAAAAGTATGTGGACATTGATATCATAAACTTACAACTTATCCCACATCCCCTGAATATTAATGTAATATTTTATTTTGTGAAAGTTATTATAAGCCTCCAGTATTTTCCACGGAGTTCGATATGTTGATGTGTATGTGCAAATTTGGTGGCTTGGTGGTTAGCACCACCACCTCTCAGAATTTAGGATGAAGGTTTGAATTCCGAACTGTTTCCGTATTTTGTGGTTGAAATACAGTGATTAATGTTATAGGGGCAACACAGAGGGTAATATTGTTGACTCACAATGAAAAGATCCTGAGGTAAATTCCCAGGGTGGGAGGCCAAGGTCGTTTTTTGTGTTGGATGTTCTCAAATGTTTTCCTTGATATGCTCTAATTTTCATATTATCTTTAGTTTTGGCCATTTGTTTTTAGGAATATTTAGAACAATATGTATGTATGTATGTATGTATGCTGTGGAAATTGAATTGCTGTTCACCAAAACTAGGATGTATTACACCCTCAGTAGGTAACACCGGTGTCCACATACATTTTTTCATAAGGTGCAGAGTTAAGAACCGGTCTATAGAGATGAATAAGCTGTGGATGTTAATAATAATAAGTTGGAGTCTATAATGGTTTATTTTGCAGGTATTGAAGAAGAAGTTTGCGTTGTTCCATGTCCTCTGGACTGTAGACTGAGCGAGTGGTCTTCCTGGTCATCCTGTAGTGCCCCCTGTGGAGGAGGAGTTAAAGTGCGGGCTCGGTGGCTGAGGGAAAAGCCTTTTAACGGAGGACGACCTTGTCCAAAACTGGATGTTAGGAATCAGGTGAGAGTGATGTAGGTCTGATCATCTCATGCTACAGAGAGTAAACAGCATTGGTATTTATTAACACGTTCAAGTTTTCAAATGAAAAAGTGAATTTTATTAAAATTCTCTCTAATAAAATCCATCCATCCATTATCTTCCGTTTTATCCTATATTAGGATCGCAGGGGGGTCCCTATGCCCATCCAGGGGAGAATGTTTCAGGCGCTGGGCAGAAACACCCAGGACAGGGTGCCAATCCATTGCTGGGCACACACTCACTCACACAGACACTCTATATGGGGCAATTTGGAGAACTCAATTGATCCATGTTTTTGGACTGTGGGAGGAAACCGGAGAACCCGGAGGAAACCCACGCAGACACGGGGAGAACATGGAAACTCCACCCAGATGGGGATTCGAACTGGGAATCCCTAACTCTGAGAGGAGAACATGCTAACCACTAAACCACCGTACAGTGTGGTGTGTTGTTTGTAAGAGGTTAGTCAAAAATTATTTAATAAAGGTCCTTACTGTTCAGACATGGCACCCTGTAGTGGTTAGCACATCTGCCTCTTTGGGAATCCAGGTTGGAGTTCCAATTTGGGTAGAGTTCCCTGTTCACGTGGGTTTTTCCAGGTTCTCCGGTTTCCTCACACTGTCTAAAAAACTTGGCTGGTCTAGATAATCCAATGGGGGTTGTTGGGAAGAGAAGATACATCCAGGACAGGGTACACACTTACTTACCAACACACACACTATATAGGGACAGCCAATTCACATGAATTCATGTTTTTGGACTGTAGAAGGAAACTATAGACCCTGGAGGAAACCCACATAGACACGGTGAGACTCTATTATAATTCTAAATAATAAAATTATTAAAGTGTGTGTGTATGAGTGAGTGTGCACCCAGTGATGGATTGGCACCTGTCCTGGGTGTATCTGACAATTGGCATGGGGGACCAACCCCCCGTGACCCTATTAATTTAATATTATTAATTGGAAGATAATGAGATGAGATGAGACATTAGGACAGGAATACTAGCACAAATGTTTCATTAAAAGCAGAGAACCTCATGTTCACTTGTACAAAACAACTAAATGACTGCTTATTTTACTGCTTTATGCCATAAATCCCATGAGTCATCTACAGGGGGAGGGAGGCTGGCAGGGGGACAAGTCTTAAAAGTGACATTAACACAAACCTTTTGCCCTCTTGCCTCTCTCATTGCCCATCCGAACCTCTTCAAAGGCTCAGGTTAGTGATCTCATGCTCACTGTGGTAACTGTGCTCGGTGTTAAGCTTCATGACAACGAGCACCCTGTTTTTCTCCCAGGTGTCTGAGGTCTTGCCCTGTTACTCCGAGTGCAACCACTACATTTGGGAAAAAGAGCCGTGGTCCTCGTGCGTCATCAGCCCACCCAACAGCATCGGCGGCTTAACTCTAACTCCATCACCATCGTGTGGAGCGGGCGTGCAAACCCGCGGAGTCTGGTGAGCTTCCACAGCGATTGGAGAAAAGTACATGGGGCTGATCGGGGACGTCCTGAGCGCCGTGTGCTCTGACTGTGAACGCGTCTCTCAGCAGCGGCTTATTGAAATTCAGCTCTTTTAAAGACAGACAGAAGATGGTGTGTGTGTGTGTGTGTGTGTGTGTGTGTGTGTCACAGTAACAAATAGACCCATAAATCTCTGTTCTAACAGAAAGGCAGGAAATAACTCTGACAAATAGATTGATGATGTCAGAAGCTCCAGGTTCTCAGAGACACGAGGTCACTTCTTCCATTCAAGTCGGAATCATTCTCCTTTTTGCAGAAATGTTAACACTGTGTGATACTTTAACAGTTTATTCGGTTTTTAACTCTTTCTTCTTTGTAGATTCCTAAACCAAATTTTTTTGATTTGAATTTATTTAAATGTGAGTGAATTTAATGTTGGCCGGCATGGTGGCTTAGTATTTAGCACGTTCGCCTCGCAGCACTAGGGATTCCCGGTTCGAATCCCAATCTGGGTGGAGTTTCCATGTTCTCCCCATATCCGCATGGGTTTCCTCCGGGTTCTCTGGTTTCCTCCCACAGTCCAAAAACATGGATCAAGTCAATTGAGTTCTCCAAATTGTACCATATAGAGCGTGTCTGTGTGAGTAAGTGTGTGCCCAGTGATAGATTGGTGTCCTGTCCTGGGTGTATCTGCCCAGCGCCCGAAACGTTCTCCCCTGGATGCGCATGGGGAACCCCCCCCCCCCAACACTGATAAAGGATAAAGATAATGGATGGATGGATGAATTTTATGTCCGGAGCCTTTCAACAATATTTCAACAAAGCTCCATATCACTCGTATGTCAATAGATCAGTGCGTCATTCTGTGGTAATTATACTGAAATTAACTAAAAATTACTGTATTGTTGTTTATTACAGGTTTTTGTTATGTAGCTACTTACAGATCATTAAATTAAACGCTGAAGTCGTGCGCCTTTCTGTAGTCCTTATTATGACCACCGTTGGAATATCTGGGTCATGGCAGGATTTTCAATGGTAAACATGGCATAAGGGTAAGAATAGTTTTTTTTTTATTATTATTATCTCTATTATGTTCTATGGTAAAGAACCATGTTACGAATCCAATATGCTTTTATCTATGTACATGTCCATCACTGAATCCTCATAATACTGTTATTGCTACGTTGTACTAATTTTTCAGCACATCTATTAGACATCAGTAAGTGACATCAATGTAGGGAGGGCTTTGGTGGTTGTATTACTTTGTGGTTCATCTTCCTTTTTTCGGAAATGAACATAAGTACTAATTGAGTGTGTCCAATGTTAGTACTATGATCCCGAAGTGCCATTATTACATTTACATTTGGTCATTTAGCAGACATTTATATACAAAGTGACTTACAAAGCAAGCACAGGGTTGCTTACAGCAGCCCTGGGGCAATGAGGGTTAAGGGTCTTGCTCAAGGAGCCATATTGGTAACTTCAGTGGACCTGGGATTTGAACCCACAACCTTCAGATTGATAACCCAACACCCTAACCACTGAGCCACCACACCCTATAGTTCCGGGGGATTTCCGATTCGAATCCCAATCTCCATTTCCATGTTCTCCCCGTGTCCGTGTGGGTTTCCTCCGGGTTCTCCAGTTTCCTCCCACAGTCCAAAAACATGGATCAAGTCAATTGAGTTCCCCAAATTGCCCCATATAGAGTGTGTTTGTGTGTGTGAGTATGTGCCCAGCGATAGATTGGCGTCCAGTCCTGGGTGTTTCTCCCCAGCGCCCGAAACGTTCTCCCCTGGATGGGCATGGGGAACCCCCCCCTCACGACCCTAATATAGGATAATGCGGAAGATAATGAATGAATGAATATATTGAGTCCTGGACATATATATTTACCACGGAACATGACTGAGGCGATTTTTGGAAAAAACCCATTCAGTTATGCCACATTGAAAATCCTACTTGGACCCAGAATGTCAAATAAGGACATAACTACTAACATGATAGCAACAACAAAAAGACAGAAGGACATCAGTGATCAGTATGCATTTTGAGAATACCTGCATTGCATCATGGGTTTGACAGGTGTGTGAAGACAGAGGAGGAGCAGAGAACAAGAGTGAATGATACTCTGTGTGGACAGGACTTACGACCAATCACCACTCGATCCTGTCACCTGCCCTGCCCCGCTCAATGTGTGACATCAGAGTGGAGTGTGTGGAGTGAATGTCCTGTGGTAAGCGACTCCGCGATAAAGTAATATGTTATCGGCTTGTTAATTAATTGATTGATTGATCACATGATCACAGGTTTGAGGGATATGAGTTTCACTGATTCACTAGTCTATTGATTCGTTATTGTTTGTGATTGAAAAATAATTGTGTTGTTGATTTATACACAGTACAATATTGAATAAAGTATCAAAGCACCTGCATCTACAGGAGCTTTAATGACATCTCATTCTATGTTGGTCCCCAACATTCTATGATGCCGTCCCCCGTCCCCCGTCCCTGCAGTCATAACATTTTCACTTTATATGGAAAAACTTTCCCCAATATTTTTTTTGTGTCTCGTAGAACTTTTGTCCAATAATCTAAAACAGGGTTTGTGAGAACAGATGGAGGGCCTGGCTCACAATCTCCCTTCTAATTCACTGCATGTGCGTGTGCTTTTGTGTGCGTTTGCATGTGCGTGTGTGCGCGTGTGTGTTTGTTTCTTCAGGGCTGTAATGAGAAGGAACAGAGGTGGAGAAGTAGAACCGTACTAAGAATGCCAGGAAGAGGACACACTTGCCCTGACCTTAATCAAACCCAGTCCTGTGCCAACACAACCTGCCTTTCATATTCTTATGCTTATTCTGGTATACACACACACACACAGCCTCCTTTTTTATAAGGACAAGGTGCCAATACTTTGCTGGTCACACTCACTTACACAAACAGACACACATATACTGCATGGGGGCATATGGCGGCAATATAAGCAGCCTGTTTTACCTTGAATCCATGTTTTTTTAGCTGTGGGAGGAAGCCGGAGAACCCATAGGAAACCCATGTGGACACTGGGAGAACATGGAAACTCCACTCAGATCGGGATTCAAACCTTGATACCCAGCACTGAGAGGCGAACCACTTAGCCACCATGCTGCCCTCTATATATCTATTCATCCATCCATTATCTTTCGCTTTATCCTCTACTAGGGTCGTGGGGTGTGTTCCCCATGTCCATGCCCTTTCGGGTGCTGGGCAGATACACCCAGGACAGGGCGCCAATCTATCGCTGGGCACATACTCGCTCACACAAACACACTCTATATGGGACAATTTGGAGAACTCAATTGGCTTGTTCCATGTTTTTGGACTTTGGGAGGAAACCGGAGAACCCGGAGGAAACCCACGCGGACACGGGGAGAACCCAGATGGGGATTTGAACCGGGAATCCCTAGCGCTGAGAGGAGAACGTGCTAAACCACTAAGTATATATATATATATATATATATATATATATATATATATATATATCATTCATTCATTCATTATCTTCCGCTTATCCTCTATCAGGGTCGCGGTGGGGTTCCCCATGCCCATCCAGGGGAGAACGTCTCGGGCGCTGGGCAGATAGACCCAGGACAGGGCGCCAATCCATCGCTGGGCACACACTCACTCACACAGACACACTGTAAATTGGGCAATTTTGAGAATTCAATTAACTTGATCCATGTTTTTGGACTGTGGGAGGAAACCGGAGAACCCGGAGGAAACCCACGCAGACACGGGGAGAACATGGAAACTCCACCCAGATGGGGATTCGAACCGGGAATCCCTAGCGCTGAGAGGCGAATGTGCTAACCACTAAGCCACCGTGCCGCCATATATATATATATATATATATATATATAT
>JAFMOD010000305.1:6201-19405 GCA_019802435.1 Corydoras maculifer | reverse complement strand
TGGGTTTGAGAGAGCAGGACCTGAGCGGCGGGTCAGACTCAGCACGTCCCTGCAGCCGGACGCTCCGCTCCGCTCGGCTCCATGCGGCGGTGTGTGTGAGTGTGTGTGAGTATAAACATGTCGACTGTGTGAACGCTGAACCAGGCTAAGCGGCTAATGCTAATGACGGTGTGTGTGTGTGTGCAGAAGTGAAGATGCCGAGTCACTCTAAAGAGAAGAAAGAGAGCAACCAGGACGACATGGAGGTGGACTACGGGGAGCAGGAGGGCAGCAGCTCGGAGGACGACGAGACCGAAACCTCCTCCGGGTCCGAGGAGGGAGAGAGTTCAGGTACCGAACATTAACCCCGCCATCACCGGGGCAACGGCGTGACGTCACCCACAGATCACCTGATAACATTTAAATAACAACATGAACAGAACGCACCGGGACAGGTAGCACCTCCACCTCCACAGGGGGGGTATGGCAACAAATAATATATGAAGGTTGCGCAGTGAGAGAGTGTGAGGGAGGGAGTGAGTAAGAGAGGGAGTGATTGAGAGTGGGAGTGAGGGAGAGAGTGAGTGATTGAGAGTGGGAGGGAGAGAGTGATTGAGAGTGGGAGGGAGGGAGGGAGGGAGGGAGGGAGAGAGAGAGTGGTTGTTGCACAGGTTGCTGATTGAGGTCCGATCTGCAGGTGTTCTGTAACAAAACACCAGAGAGACATCAAGAAGATTCAGGAACTTTACTCTCAATCTCAGACTGTACTCTCTGTGTGTGTGTGTGTGTGTGCACGGACAGAAATGGACGATGAGGACTGTGAGAGGAGGAGGCTGGAGTGTCTGGATGAAATGACCAACCTGGAGAAGCAGTTCACGGACCTGAAGGATCAGTGAGTGCCTGCTCCCTGCCTGTCCCAGCTGAAGGTTCCACAGGTTTGCCTGGTGCTTCAGTCGTCTTGTCTTGCAGGTTGTATAAGGAACGGCTGAATCAGGTGGACGCCAAACTTCAGGAGGTGATGTCAGGAAAAGCTCCCGAGTACCTGGAACCACTCGCAAATCTGCAGGAGAACATGCAAATTAGAACAAAAGTAGCAGGTAGGGTTTGTTAACAGTTTAAAAGCTTGTGGTGCTGCAGATGTGTGTGTGTTCATGTGGAGCTGTTGGTATGCAGGGATCTACAGAGAGCTGTGTTTGGAGTCAGTTAAGCATAAATATGACTGTGAGACTCAGGCAGCATTCCAGCACTGGGAGGTTAGAACCTCACACACACACACACACAGTCACCTGCAGGAGCAGCGGTCATGGTGGATGTGTTTCAGAGTGAGAAGCTGCTGCTGTTCGACACGGTGCAGACTGAACTAGAGGAGAAGATCAGACGGCTGGAGGAGGATCGCCACAGCATCGACATCACCTCAGGTACATCTTCATCATCATTTCATTATAACAGAAAATGTTTTTAGAAACAAAAATATGAGAACTGTGAGACACAACTAGAGGCTTTTGGGAACGAATTAAAAAAACTAATTGGGTTGGAGATGCAGGTGTGTGTGAGATACCTGATTCTGTAAACTTTCCACCATCAGAACTCTGGAATGATGAACTGCAGTCGAGGAAAAATAAGAAGAAAGATCCCTTCAGTCCTGATAAGAAGAAAAAGCCAGTGGTGGTGTCCGATATCCTTCTGTCCATCTGTCCTTCTGCAGTGTCACATGTCTGTACTGTACACATACGATATATACATCTCCGTTCCTTAACGCACACACGACCCTACATCGTCTACATGCTGCATGATCTGGACATACTGGAGGACTGGACCGCTATTAGAAAGGTCAGGAGATACATATCCCCATATATGTGGACATCCCGTATTTCCTCAAACATTTGGAGTGTGTGTTCAAAGCAGAAGGTTCTGAGGTCTGGCACCGATGCTGGGGAAGTCCTACACTCATTAACATTGTTTTGGGACTGCTGTGTGGTACATCGGGTGGTTATGATGAGCTGTTTATGTTTCAGGCCGTGGCCACGTTGGCGCCTCACAGAGTTAAACCTGATGGTACGTAGAGGAATCTTAAACTTACTGAGTGTAAATTTAGTCTTTGTAACCAAACGTGTCCTCCTGCAGCGCCTTCGTCTAAGAGCGAAAAGCACAGCGCGCGGTCCGAGGACGGACGGCTGTTCTACGATGGAGAGTGGTATGGGCGTGGTCAGAGCATCTGCATCGATAAAAAGGACGAGTATCCTACGAGGTAAACCCGCTGTCCTTCCTCACCAAGCAGAAGAGAGCTGTGATCATGAGCTGACAGGCAGGTGGTAGACTCAACCACCTAAAGCATCTGAGCTGAAGATACAGTTAAGGTTAACGATGCGACTCCAGCAGCTGGTTTTCCAAAAACTGATTTATATTCAAGTTTTCTATTAACATAAAGAGTTAAAGCCTGAAAATGACTAGAAAAAGACCTGGATGTTTATTTATAACCCAACTGTGCATTAAGTTAGCTTGTATTTACTACCATCTGGTGGTAAAGGTGTGGAGCTGCAGGCTGTGGTTGTGATGAATGGTGTGCTCCTCCACAGTGCGGTGATCACTACAGTGAACCATGAGGAGGTCTGGTTCAAACGTGTGGACGGCAGCAAGTCCAAACTCTACATCTCCCAGCTGCAGAAAGGCAAATACACCATCAAACACGTCTGAGTCCCTCGCACACTGACCTCGGATCAGCTGCATCTTCGTGTTGTGTACAATGTTGTGCGTGCAGGCCCATGTGTGTGTGTGTGTGTGTGCGGTTACTACAGATATTATTTTTGGAGATTTGTTCTCTGTGACATGTTTTCTACTTTTTTGCCTCGTTTGTGTTTAAACATGTTTTGTACACCCCCCCCCCCACCCTGATGGAACAGTGTTACTCTCATCCACCCTCCTCATACACACATGTGTAAAATGTTTACATTTCAGATGAAACTGTGCCAATATAAAACCTGAATAAACCTTCATCTTAATCATCATCATCATCAGAGAACCTGTTATTACCTGAAACTTGAGGTCAAAGGTTATAGAGACCAATGCAGGAAACAGGACATGCTTTAGGATGTGATGTGACCCATAAAGGTAGAATTGTTAGTTTTAACTATAAACACGCGTTATGCCGTCGTCCACAGAACCACGACCTGAAGTGCTGGAGGGAGGGGTGAGTGGCTCCGGGGTAAAGACACTGCAGCAGGGTGGAGGTAATTCAGATTTAATGAGCATCTGAAAGTAAAGTGAATAAATAAGTATATGCATGATGATCAGGTCCTTTAGTGTTTGGAAGCAGAAGAACTTCTGCGTGCATGTATCTGAAACCTAAAAATCATCTGCAGGAGAAATGAAGCTACTGATCATACAAACAGCATTCAAAATCTACATCCTCCAAAGTATCTGATCACCTGACCATCTCACCCCCACCCCCCTGCCCACGGGACAAAGTAATGGACTGTGGCTGTAGTTAAATGTTCTTGAGATAGTTCATTTAGCATTCTGAGGAATGAGTTCATGAAAATCAAGCAACTGTAACACTGATAATGAGGAGGAGCTGGTGGAGGCCACACCCCCCACATATTACACAGACATCCAGCTCCACTTGGTCAGCATCAGTTTAAGGAGCTGGTTACATTGAGGGGCGTGGTTCCCACAGAACCGAATCGAAGCTGAGGGTTTTGATGGTGTGTGGGATCCAGAAGACCCGTGGTGTCAGTGTGGAACATGGTGTCTGATCAGGACTGGGTTCTGCTGCTGAGCTGGTCCTCATGCAAACTTCTTCTTCGTGGCTGTGAAGCGATCCATATACTGCAGAACCCAACAGAACCAAACAGAACACAGGGTGAGTGTCACACAGATCAATCCCATCTGATCTGACTGAACTGACCTCCATGTTAATTACAATAAAGAACTGATGAAAAGATCATCAGTGTGAGGAGAAACAGAAACCTTATTAAAGTCACACACAGCCGGTCAGGCACCGAGTACACGCAGGTTGTATATGAGGTTCTAATGGATATTCAGTAGATCCAACAGAATCACTTATATAATCCAAACAAGGTGATAAAGTCATAACTAACAGTCCTACATACAGATGGACACAATCATGTGGACACATTCCTGTAATGTGTGAACATATTGGGTTCCATCCTGCAAACACTTGAGTTCCCACATCTAGCCTTATTTAGGATGAACTGGAACTTCTCTTTCTTTACACACACACACATGCATACACACATACCTGATCATACCCCTCTAAATCACGCAGCATCTTCACTTCAAACAGATTTCCCTCGAGTGAAAGCAGAGCCACATTAGAGTGAGTGAGGATGGAGGTGGGGATGGAGTGTAGATCTAAACAGTTCTCCTGCAGCCTCAGCACCTTCAGTCTGGGACAGTGAGACACCTCCGGGGACAGGACTGAGATCTGGAACCAGCAAACAGTCATAATGAAACCTGCTAAATTCATTGCAAGTATAATCATAGAACACTGCAGTGTGTGTGTGTGTGTGTGAGAGAGAGAGCAGCATGCTGAACACACACTACTGCAGGATGATTGGATAAACCAATCCCATGCTGTGTGTGTAGTGGGACCTGGTTCTGGTTCAGGTTGATCTCTATGGCCTGAAGCTCTGACACTTCCGCGGGAACCGCCCGAATGTGGTTTCTGGACAGATCGAGGACATCGAGCTGACGTAGAGAGCCGAGACTGTTGGGAAATTCTTTGAACTGATTGGCGGAGAGGCTGAGGGTGCGAAGAGCTTTGAGCTGAGTGAATGAGGGGGGAAGCTGCTGCAACAGGTTTCCATTCAGCATCAGAACCTCCAGTCTCTTCAGCCTCCCAAATTCAGCAGGTAGATTACCTGTACAGTGCACGCACACACACACAAACACACACAGAGAAAGCTGTAATCTTGTCTGGACAGACTTGGGGTCAGTAATAATCATGCTGTGATGCAGACTCACTCAGTTTGTTGTTGCTGACCGTCAGACTCTTCAGTTGTTGGAAGTTTGAGATGAAAGTGGGCAGTGCCTCAATTTTGTTAGAGGACAGATCAACAGTGCGCAGGTTCCCACTGAGCCTCTGTAACTCCTCTGGAACCTGCAGCCATCACACACAGACATTAACACACCTCTCACATGTGTGTGTGTGTGTGCGCTGACTCTCGTGTTAATTAATAAACTGATTGATCAGATGAAGACACTGTGGGTCAGCCTGGTCTCACCTCCTGCAGGCTCCTCCCTGTTAACTGGAACACGCCGGTTTTCTGAGAGGTCTCCAGGTGAGCTTTCAGATTACTGTTCCCCATCTACAGTCCTGCACCGTCACACAGCACCCTGAGAGCACAGCCAAGAGCCCGCATTACCAAACATCATCCTCTGGACATCTCAGACCCTTCAGCTAAAACTGGTTCAGAGCATGTTCTCTGATTCAACCTGAGAGAACCATCATCTCCCAAAAACCACACTCACACCCAACTGTACAACCTGCCTTGTCCAAGAGTGTGTGTGTGTGTGTGTGTGTGTGTGTGTGTGTGTGTGTTTACTCTGACTTAGTAATGCGGGTCATTTCACAAACTATAAAAAGCAGAAACAACAAGTAAAACATGTTGAATCTGGATAGTGTAAAGTAATAATATTTATCTGGTGTATTTATGTCTTTAGGCGTGTGTGTGTGTGTGTGTGTGTGTGTGTGTGTGTGTGTGTGTGTGTGTGTGTGTGTTCTTTACGGATCGCACGCTCATTAAGCCCCAATCTCATTTAAATGTTCTGTAAATGTAATTCACTCCAAACAGCGAATATTAAAGTGCAAACAAATAAGAATGTTCTCGACACCTCCGTAATATTAAATACACTATGAATTATTGTTATCTGACGAGTTTAATGTCAATAATAATGACGTCACAGAAAACTAACCAGCGACTGTGGCTGAGGCGTTAGCTTCCATTTAGCCACTTACCGCTAACTTGGTAACAAAGTTTAACCGGCGGGCGAATCCGAAAGGAGACGAATCCGTTCAAACCCAGAGCCAGAGGTTCCTGCGGAAATCCCAGCGAACAGCCCCGAACCCTGAAGCACCGCGCCGCCGTCCGCCGCTGCTCCCGGGGTGAAGCACCGACACACCAGCGCCACACACCAGACCCACCCACATGCGCCTAAACACACCTTCTGTCGCTAACTCTGCTCTCTGATTGGTTATTGACGATGACAGACAGGTCGGTATCCAATCGCTATGACTATTTTCTAGAGAAACGGGTAGGAAATGAAATCAGTCGGAGGGAAGGGATTGAGAACATTTGTGTGTACACAGATCTCCCAGGAGGCGGCGCTATAAGCGTCAAGAAGTTTTCTTTAAAGAAAAGTAAAAACAATTACAAAATTATTATAAAGTCACGTGCAATAAAAGTATAAAATAATAAATAAAATCTAATGTTTAATATTATCATTAAAATGAACGTGTCTTACTTTTAGTGTTTACGTTCTCAAAGATCAACGCAGTTCAGGAAAATCATCAACCTCTTAAAGCTCTTTTAATAAAAGCAGTTAACATAGCCGGTTTTTAAACAACACTAATATAACCTCGTCTTTTATGATGTTATACATTTTGATTTTATTCCTTTTAATTGTTGTAAAACTAGGCAAATGTACAGGCTTAATTATGGCTCCATCTGGTGGTAGAACTGCAATACTGCGTTGTTCTTTATTTTCCCGTTATTTAACTGAACCTATCAAATAAGTTTGACCTATAAAACTAGACATTTTGAAGGTTTGTCTTATTGTTTATAACATATAGCTTAAAAATAACATCACTGCTCGTATATAATTAAAATTCCACACATTTTTTTGTATGTAATGTGTAATGTGTAAATGTGTTATATTTATATATATTATTATTATATTATTTATTAGTCCAATATATAAAACGGAATATTCAGAGAATGAGATTATGATCAGATGAACATCAGTCTGATCACAGATCTGATCAAATAAATATCAGAATGAGGCTCTGTTTAAATCTGTAATACACTTCTCTTTAATGACTGGGTCAATGTTACACAGTTCCCGATTCAGTTCCTGTTCACGCAACACAACACAACATGTCTCTGAAGCCCTTTTCTCCTCCAGATGGCGCTGCTGCTCGAGGTGAGACGGTGAATAAATTCATTATTCAAGCACATGTATGTATTATTGATTATTGGTTTGTGGATTCTTGCCTCAGCTCTCATTTACATTCTGTATGGTTCCTGACTCCTGTATCGGGAACTTCCCTCTCATCACACTGGAACTATGAGGAGCTCTGAGCCCACACACACACACAGCCCACTGCTACCTTCTGAAAGCTGGTGGTGTAGCAGGACTGGTTGTGGTGATCTGGGATCAGTACCAGCATGCTGTAGTATATAGGGACGGAGCTCAGCTCTGCGTTCTGCGGTCGGTTCGGGAACCAGCAGTCCTGCTTCTGACACGTGGCCTCGTAGATCACGCGTGGGATCCTGTGTGTGCTGACGTGACGACTGCGGGATGAAGAAGAGAACAGAAAACACACGATGAATAACCAGCTCTGTGTGTGTGTGTGTCTGAACAGAAAGTGACCTGTGTGTAATCTGCTCTGTTTTAGATTACAGAGGAGTGTGTCCTCCACATGTAACCCCTCCGTGCAGTCACACACACATTAACCTCGACATCACGATGAATACAGAGATATACAAAGAATATCAACTTTATAGTTCCACATAATTCATAATTTCCCATAATGCACCTGTGTATCAGTATAACCCGGGGCTGTATGTGGGTTCCAACCGCACTGATAAAAATGATGATGATGCTGATGCTGAGGATGGTGGTATGGGTGTGTGTGTGTGTGTGTGTGTGTGTGTGTGTGTGTTTCAGCGACTCACGTCCAGGTCCATTCTGAGAGCGAGCGGTTGTTGATGTTTCCGTTTCCTGTGGTTCTCTCCGATTCGGCCGTGTGATCGTGTTTGAAGGTTCTCAGTCCGCAGATCCTGGTGTCCTGATGGCTGCCGTGTGAGAGGCTCATCATCAGGAGTGCGAGACAAACTGCCACCTGCAACGGAATCCCGTCTGTCACTGAGTGAGCAAAAGTGTGTGGACACCTTCAAATTAGAACCACAGGAGATTTCAGAGTGTTGGAACTTCTTTAACATCATCCACCCGTCTGAGAACGTCTCTACAACACTGAGTCTCTTTTGTCTTCTGTGACGTTGGACCTGCTTCACAATCTCAGTTTTACTTCATTACATTACGTTTACATTTTGTTCATTTATTGGACGCTTTTATCCAAAGCGACTTACAAGCTGAACACAGGGTTCATCACAACATCCCTGCAGCAGTGAGGGTTAAGGGTCTTACTCAAGGACCCACATTGGTAACTTCAGTGGACCTGGGATTTGAACCCCCAACCTTCAGATTGATAACCCAACACCCAAACCACTAAGCTACCCCTCCCCCAACTTCAACTTTAGTGTTGGATAAGGTTAAGGTCAGGACTCCACACTCAACTCATCAAACCATGATCCAAAGGAATATTCCCCAAACTGTTTAGTCCCTGGCCCCCTGTTGTTCCAGAACTTTGAGGCAGACGGCTGTCAGTGGGACGCCGTGGTCTCCGTGTTTTTAAATTCTAATGGGTGGGTTCTCGCTGCTGAATGATTCAGAATGATCTGATGATTGAGTGACGGGCGGTGTTGTGATGTCATAGTGCAGCAGTGCTGGTGCAGGTACTCACCTGTGTGTGAGCGCTCTTCATCCTGATGGCTCTCTCTCAGTGTGTCAGCCTCTCGACTCTGCTGCTCTTTATACTGGAGTGGAACTGGGTGCAGATGTCTGATAGAGTTGATAATCTGCTGATCTCTGACCTGGATACGTTATCAGATCGTTATCAAACAGGAATCACTGAGGTCTTCGTGGAAACTTTCTTCTGTTTCTGGGTTTGAGGGCAGAGGGGCTCTCACGCCATGCCGAGGGTTCAGCGTGAGGTGACGCCGTGACGCAGGCGAACCGGGCTGTCCTGAATTCTTTACAGGAACTGTCTGAGTTCACAGAGAGCTGCAGGTTCTGACGGGAAGAACCGAAGAGTCCACGTCAAATCACGTCAAACCTCAGCCTTTGGGCTTCGTCCCAAACTTGGAGCGCCACCGTGAGATCGTTCTACAGATGTGAGGTCAGAACTACAGAACTGAGGGATTTCAGACCATTTAATGCCTCCAGCTTTGGGGAAGGGCTGATCCATGGTCCAGTGTGATTGTGTCTCTGTGGATGATGCAGTACATCTAACATCGGTGCCTGACCTCACAGATACACTCATAAGCGCATCATTCGTTCATCTATTTTTAAGGCACTCATCCTGAGATGAGCACGTTCCTGATCTCCAGAGTTCTGAGGAAATATTTTAACGTTTAAAGCTGCTGTAAATGCTTGGATCTGGCAACAAGGACTTTCTGTTTGTTCTGAGAGCAGAAGCCGAACCCAGGAACAAAAACCCTGATGACCGAGTGGACAGAGAAGTCAAACTCAAATGAACCGGAGCCTAAAACCAAGCTGCAGATTCATCTAGAGAGTCATTTTCCCCTCAGACACTGGGGTTAAGTTCATCCTCTGACCTCATTACCTCATTAGATAAGAGCGGGGCGGGTCCTTCAGTATAGGGTTCCTCCTGTGCCTCCTCCAGAAAATCTGCATACCCTTTACATTTACAGACGAAAACCAGAAATACTCACACAAATATTCAGCTCTGGCTTTATTTACATTTAAACCATGAGAACCAATGGAATCCAGAATATCAGAACTGTGAACCTTCTCATTGCTCTGATTTAGTTTTTCGTAGAGGAACCTTAAGCTGTAGTTCCTTGTGATTGGTTCAGTTTTACACCCAGATCAGTGAAGATAGATTTGTTTCTACAGTAATGATGGGGTTTAGTGAAACATGGTGGTTCAAATTATATCCAAATTCCAGAGGAGAACCTTTGTCCCTCTGCTGGACACATGAGGAGGTGTACACCTCTCATCAGTGGTGTAATGGGGGGGGGGTGAGCAAGTGAGGGAGTCAGAGCTCTGATCTTTATCTTGTAGATCCTCATGGATTTGAGTGTGTGTGTACATCAGTCAACCAATGAAAGTTGATCTGTAAATTCACACACATCACATCACACTGCGGTCCAGCCCACGATGCAGTAACTGGAACAGAGCGCCATGCACCGTGCCATGCAGAGTTCCTGTAAGAACGAGTGCAGAGAACCTCTGCAGATCAGTGAGGTGATTTTAACATTAAATATGAAAGTGTTTAATCTGAAAACTCATCAGCTCTCAAAACAGAGACCTGCCTCAGAACTGCTGAATCATCAGGAACCGCTGTGTTCACCAGCATTCAGTTATCTCTAAATCAGAGAGAAAAACAAAGAGAGAGAGAGAGAGAGGGAAAGAGAGGGAGAGTGAGAGAGAGCCGTTCCTTTGCCAGACCGACACCATAATGTCCTATTTTCTAAAGCCGCATGGTTGCAGATCTGCAGAACTGAACTCGCTGATGTCAGCACTTTTGCAGTGTTTGCTGATTGTGTCTCGTCCTGGAGTTTTGGTACCACACAGAGTTCTTCAAATGCCACTAAGGAACCATGTTCAGTTCCTACCCCTCCGCTCAGCAGTGCTATCAGTTCCACTCCTCTTTAAAACGGACTGTAAGGACATGTATGCACCTTTAGAGAAGAGGAACTAATGAGTTCCTGTGGCTCCAGCAAACCTGCTGAGCAGACTTTCCCCCATGTTCATCCAGGTTAACGGTCCTTCACCCAGCAGCAGAGGCGGTACCCTGCAGGGTCCACCGAGGTCCATATGGTTCCTCTGGGTTGGTTCTGCTGTGTCACTCTACGTTAGCAACATGTGCCTCCTTGACTGTGAACAGTTCTTTAAAAAAGTTCAGAAACAGTTTGAGTTTCCCAAAAGAATCTTTTTGGTGGATGACTCCCTCTCCCCCCCGTTTCTCACACTTTGCACCCTTTGGGGGGGGGGGGGTGAGCTCGGGGTGCGGATGTTTACTCCATCTTCAGCTCAGTCAGCTTTCGCGTGCATGAGAGGCTCATGATGAATGTATAGATCTCAGCGTCCACATTAAAGGGAACCTTTATGGTTCCTTGTATGGAGCTGCAGGTCTGAGGTTCAGGAGGGCGTGTGATGTGGTCACCTCAGGCCTTTGGTTTGTTCACCCTCACTTCACTCTGACTCATCTCAGAAGATCATCAGCAGTTCTTTGGCCTATTTTTGTGTGTGTGTGTGTGTGTGTGTGTGTCTGTGTGTTTGTGGATGTGTGTGTGTGTGTGTGTTTGTGGATGTGTATGTGTGTTTGTGTATGTGTGTGTGTGTGTGTGTGTCTGTGTGTGTGTGTCTGTGTGTGTCTGTGTGTCTGTGTGTTTGTGAATGTGTGTGTGTGTGTGTGTGTGTGTGTGTGTGTGTGTGTGTGTTTGGGTCGTGCAGGGTGGGTATGTCATTTGAATCTTTGATCCATGTTACACATTATATGACTCAGTTGTGTTAACTGTCACTCCGTTACTCCTCTCTGATTGGCTCCCTGTAGCTGCTGCACTCAGTACAGAACCCTGACTCTGGCCTACAGGACCATCTCTGGATCTGGCCCCTCTGACCTTCACTCTATCTTTTTTAAATACACTCCGGCTCAATCACTTCGCTTCGCTCCAGTGATGATGGCCCTGGTGGTTCCACCTCACCGAGGAGCTCATTCTCACTCCATAGCGTTCTCCACTGCAAAACGGTGGAACCATCTTCCCAACTCTGTCCGTAAGACAGAAGCACTCAGCATTAAAAAAAAAAACTATTAAAAAAAACTATATCAGGTTTGATGATTTTACAGAGGAGCTGGTTTTCTTCATGCGGAGTTGTAATGTTCTCATTTGTAAGTCCCTTTAAATAAAACGTAATGTAAACACAATATAACAGAGATGACCTCTGAAGGGGCCTCGAGGTTCTCTGGTTTAAAACCATTTAATAAAAAAAAAGAAATAAAAGTCAATTTGCTTTGATCTGAATATTAAACGCACAGCAGAACGTTCAGCTACATACAGCACACCTCCATCTTAATGAAGACGACTTCCTGTCTCTCTCACGGCTGCACACCCGTCCTCTGATCGACACTGAGCTGCACGGTCCTGTCTGACTCCATCTGCAGGTCTGTGATGATCACGTCCTCATCATCACACTCACCACCACGCTGCGAGAGAAACACACACACACACACACTGACCACCATCAGCGTACTCCAAAACTGTACAGGGTGGTATGGTGGTTGTTCAGAGGTTGTTTGGAGGTTGTTTGGAGGTGGTATGGCAGTTACATGACAGTTGTGTGGAGCGGTTGCAGCTGAGCGTTGTATGTGGGTTTTTTGACTCTATGTGGGTCATGCTGTAGAAAAGCCCCTGGTTCCTGAATGCTGTGTGATGATCTCTCCAATAAATGATGCTACAACTGAGATTCCTGGAAGTTTTGAAACTTGCTGTGGGTTGGTGGAAAAAAGTGACATCAAACAAAGTGATCACCGAAGCTGAGAGTGGAAACCACAGGGTCAGAGATGTGTTCAGACTTCAGTGATATTTCAACATCACATCGTCACCTGGTTTCAGACCTTCTGCCATACGTTTATCAGAGTTTGGAGCATTATAGAGAACTTTAGATAAAATGACCCGTCTCACAGTCGAGATTCCAATTCTTTCCATTCCTTCTTGTATCAGCCTAAGAACAGCTTTCTCTCGGGAAAAGAGACTTCCTCAAAGCGTTTCCACAATGTTGGAGGCATTAGACTTTGTAAAGCATTGTATGTTCACATGCTGAGCTGACATGGACCCGTCTCTGGTCCTGATGTGTATGAAGAGAATGTAACCAAACCACAACCACAAGTCCACCATGAGACCACCACTAACAATTCACATTACATCCCATAATACATCCTTTCCTGTGAGTGAGTGAAAAGTGAGACACTGTGCAGTGGAAGAGCATCGTTGTGCTCAGTTGGGGAGGAAATGACATCATATTCTGCCAACAAGGTCAGCATCATTAACGGAAAACCACACCCACAATCAGACTCATGACACACCCATATTCTCACAGTCTGACTGATCGACCCGCTGACGATGAACTCGTTTATAATGCATCATTAATAATGATTGATTAAAGAACCTGACGCTTA
>JAFMOD010000303.1:629209-684677 GCA_019802435.1 Corydoras maculifer | reverse complement strand
ATGTCTGTGTCTCCTGACTGTGCTGTCTGTATGTCTGTGTCTCCTGACTGTGCTGTCTGTATGTCTGCGTCTCCTGACTGTGCTGTCTGTATGTCTGTGTCTCCTGACTGTGCTGTCTGTATGTCTGCGTCTCCTGACTGTGCTGTCTGTATGTCTGTGTCTTCTGACTGTGCTGTCTGCGTCTCCTGACTGTGCCAATCTCATTTGCAGCTGGTCGAATGCTGACGCCTGCTATGCATCGTGGGAAAAAGAATGAGCCGCATCTCGGAATGGTAATTATGCAAATTAGCGGCGTGAAGTACACGGAAATGATCAAAGCCGCCCCCCCCCTCGCCCCCCGGTTCTGTGACGGAACCCAAGAAAACAAAGGAAGAGCACCGAAGCAGAGGGAGGAGAGCGTGAGCGGCTCGTTAGGCGAACCCGACTCATCCGGAGGTGGAGAGTTAACGAAGGCCTGGGGCGGCTGCGGGGTGAAGACGCTCGGGTGAAGACAACGACCCGTTCTCCGTGTACCGCGCGGAGAACCTCCAACCAAACAGAGACGCTGTGCAAATTTAACAGCAGTCATAAGCAAGCTCGGGGGGCCGGCGGTGGGGGGGTTCTCACGCCCGAGTCACGGTTCTCCTGGTGTCTGTGTGGGTTACCTCTGGGTTCTCCGGTTTCCACCCATAGTCCAAAAACATGGCTCAAGGTCAAGGAGTTCTCCAAATTGCCCCATATAGAGTTTGTCTGTGTGAATGTGTGTCCAGTGATAGATTGGCGCCCTGTCCTGGGTGTATCTGCCCAGCGCCCGAGACGTTCTCCCCTGGATGGGCATGGGGAACCCCCCCCCACGACCCTAATACAGAGAACCTCAGAACCTCATAAATGTAAAGGCTTATAAAATATCATAAGAGGACGGCGGCACGGTGGCTTAGTGTGTTTAGCATGTTCTCCTCTCAGCTTCAGGGATTCCCGGTTGGAATGTTCTCACCGTGTCCGCGTGGGTTTCCTCAGGGTTCTCCGGTTTCCTCCCACAGTCCAAAAACCTGGATTCAAGGTCAATTAGCTGATCTAAATTGCCCCATATAGAGTTGTCTGTGTGAGTGTCTGTGTGTTAGTGTGTGTCCAGTGATAGATTGCCCCCTGTCCTGGGTGTATCTGCCCAGCGCCCGAAATGTTCTCCCCTGGATGGGGAACCCCCCCCCCCCCCCCGAGACTCTAGTACAGAGAACCTCAGAACCACAGAACCACAGATCAAGGTCAATTGAATTCTCCAAATTGCCCCATATACAGTGTGTGTCCAGTGATGGATTGCCCCCTGTTCTGGATGTATCTGCCCAGCGCCCGAGACTTCCTCCCCTGGATGGGCACGACGCTAATATAGGATAAAGCAGAAGATGATGGATGGATGGAAAGGACACACCAAGACATCAGGGTGGGAAGACATCCCGGTAATGGGGACGGAAAGAGAATCTAGAAAAGATCTAGAAAGTGGAACCGGAGTCTTCTCGAGCTGAAATCTGCGGTTCTTCAGTTGAATTGTAATTAAAGGAGAAGAGGAAGTCGGGTCACGTGACCCCGCAGCGCAGGGTGTTTGTTCAGGACTCGGGACGTTCAGCCGTGTTTGTTGAAGCGTTGGGTCTCTAACCTTCCTGACGATCACCGTACAGAACGTGCAGGTGAAAGACGGAGGACGGAGGATGCAGACGGCAGCTTATTAATGACGTCACGAAAGCCAATATTTAAAAAGCTTTAGGTTGAAAAACAGGAGCGAGTCTCGGGGGATGAGGACGGCACGCCGAGGCGTCTCTCATATCGTCTTCAACGCAGAGAACAAATGAATGCAGAGCGTATTAAATGCCATTTAGTCTCCGTCTTATTAAAGTTCTCGGAAACTTCAGATCAAATGAATAAGAAATGAGTTATAACATCTTTGATGTTTGAATTGAGTGTGATATCCTAATTAGAGCAGCTTAGTGTTTTGCATGTTCTCCTCTCAGCCCTGGGCATTCAGGTTCGAATCCCAATCTGGGTGGAGTTTCCATGTTCTCCCCGTGTCCGCGTGATTGCCCCATATAGAGTGTATGTGTGTGTGAGTGAGTGAGTGTGTGTCCAGTAATAGATTGCCCCCCTGTCCTGGATCTGTATCTGCCCAGCGCCCGAAACCTTCTGCCCTGGATGGGCATGGGGAACCCCCCCCATGCAACTTTGTTGCCACATGCAGCTTTATTGTTGCCTAGTTACGTTACTACTTTAGCGTGCCACCTACCTGTAATTTATCCATCCATACATTATCTTCTGGGGTCTAGGGTTGGAGGGAGGTTTCCCATGCCCATCCAGGGGAGAACGTCTCGGGCGCTGGGCAGATACACCCAGGACAGGGGGACAATCCATCACTGGACACACACACACTCACTCACACACACGCACTCTATATGGGGCAATTTGGAGAATTCGATTGACTTGATCCATGGTTTTGGACTGTGAGAGGAAACCGGAGAACCCGGAGGAAACCCACGCAGACACGTGGAGAACATGGAAACTCCACCCAGATGGGGATTCGAACCGGGAATCCCTAGTGCTGAGAGAAGAACATGCTAAACCACTAAGCTACCGTGCTGTTGCATATATATATAGAGAGAAAAACAGAGAGACCAAAAAAAAAAGAAAATTTGAGACAGACAGGCAGGAAAAAAAGAGAGAGTGAGAGACAGGCCGACAGTGAAGAGAGAGAGAGAGAGAGAGAGAGAGAGAGAGAGAGCGAGAGAGAGAGAGAGAGAGAGAGAGAGAGAGAGAGAGAGAACTCGAGACAGAGAAAGAGTGAGAGACAGGAAAAGAGAGAGAGAGAGAGAGTGAGAGACAGGCCGACAGTGAAGAGAGAGAGAGAGAGAGAGAGAGAGAACTCGAGACGGAGTGCAAAAGAGATGGAGAAAGAGAGAGACAGGAAAAAAGAGAGAGAGAGACAGTCAGAAAAAGAGAGAGAGACAGAGAGCGAGAGCGAGAGACAGACAGACAGTAGATAAGAGAGAATTTGAGATGGAGAAGAAAAAACAAGTAAAAAGGAGAAAGACAGGACGAGAGACACAGAGATTAAAAAAGAGAGAGAACTCGAGACGGAGTGCAAAAGAGAGAGAGAGATGGGAAAAGAGAGAGAGAGAGAGCATTCTCGGATGGAGAAAGAAAAACAGAGAGACAGAAACCGAGAGAGGCCGAGTGAGAGAGAGAGAGAGAGAGAGAGAGAGTGAGAGAGGCAGGTTTCAGTTGCAGTATGTGTTAATGCAGTTTAGGTTTCTCTCTCTCTCTCTCTCGTTTGATCCATAGTCCGGGCTAAAGTGCTTACAAATTACCGGCTCTGTTAGCACGCGAGCGCCTTTTACAACGCTCGTCTGGCTGCCTTTTCATTTCGCGGGCCTCTCTCTTTCTCTCACTCACCCCCCTCCCCATCTTTCCCCTCTCGCATCGCCCCGCTCTCTCACTCACTCTCTCACTCACTCTCTCTCTCTCTCTCACTCAGCGAAACTCCATCTGCTAAAAGCTTCCTCGTCGACTACCTGCCGTAACCCCGCTTCATCCGAAAAAAAGGGTGCGTTTGATCGTAATTAGCTTCGGGAAATCAAATCCTAATGCGAGTTCGCTTTAAAACGGCGCCCTCCTCCTCCAGCGCCGAAGAGCCTCCCTTTGTAAATAGAAATCACGGTATATTGTGGCGTTCGCGTGGCGCCGCCATTAGGGCCGGGTGCTCTTGATAAAGAGAGAAAGAAAGCAGCTGGAAAACAACGGCGGGCGCGGAACGGCGGGCGCGTGGGAACGGCGGGCGCGGGGAACGGTGGGCGCGGGAACGGCGCCGCCCGCTCGCCGCTAATTCACTAAACTTTCATTCATTAAGGCCCATTGTGCGTCGACCGCGGCGAAGCCCCTTATTACCGCGCATTTAGGAAATGAGGCAAAAGAGTGGAGGAATAAGAGACCAATCAATAGCTCTTTTCATTTCGGCCTTAATGGGTCGCCTCCGCTCGCCGAATCCCGCCCCCCCCGGGGGACGGGGGGGGGGGGGGGGGGAACGGGGGGGAAAAAAAAAAAAAAAAAACGCCATAAAATGTCATTTCTCCACCGAAACACGGACAATAATGCCTTCTGCACCCCCCGTCCCCTCCGTCAGCCGTCACCCCCCCACCCACACCTCAACCCCACCCCCCTGCATATTTTAGTGGCGTTTTGCTAAATTGAGTATGGATTTCACTTCAGAGGTTTCATGAATTTTTCAAATGAGATATTAAAGTCAATATTTCAGCCGACCGATGTTTCAATGCGGGATGCTCGCGCTCTCTACCAAGGAAGCAATCGCGGTGGGGGACAGAGGGACGGGGGACAGGGGGATGGGGGGTGGCATAAGTGGTTATGAGAAAGAGAAAATCAAACCGGGGACGGGTTTTTTTGGGTTTCGTGACGAATGGTGCCCTCGTTAGCGCGGCGGTCCTGCGTTCAGGTTCAGCGCCGGGGACCCGTCCAGACGTCCACCGCCGGCTCCAAAACCACGTCCGCCGGAGACGTGGAGGGACGGACCGTTGGATTGTAGAGGGACTGTGAGGGTCCACTTTAGGAAGCGCATGACTTCATTGGGACCGCTGAGCTGACCTCAGAACCTCCAGACGGTTTAGGACCCCCAGAGAGGAGCGACTGTGTGCTTACTGCAGGACGGGGGGAGGTGGAGGGGCACTTTCTCTTGAACTGCCTCAAATACACCACCATCAGAGGGAAATACCGCAACCAATTAGAGAGAGAGAGATGAGCAGCTTTAAAACCCTCACAGAGAACTAGAGACTGGGTGTTTTATTAGGAGAGGGTCCATCAGCCCCCCCCCCCCCCACTGCAGCCAGGAGACGGGGGCCAGGAGATTGGACGAGGGACGCCAGGGGAGAACGATTTTGGGCAGTGGGCACCAGGACAGGGCACCGATCCATCGCCAGGCACATACTTACTACTATGTGGTAGGAAGGGGGGGGGGAGAACCTGCAGGAGGGGGGCAGATACAACAGCCAGCATATAGATGTCATATCAATTCTATAATGAGAACTAGGGTCACAGCGGTGGAGGGGGGTACCCCATGCCCATGCCCATCCAGGGGAGAATGTTTTTGGGCAGTGGGCACCAGGACAGGGCACCAATCCATTGCCATGCTATACTTACTATGTATGCACACACACACACTATATGGGGCAATTTAGAGCAGCCAATTCCCCTTAAATCCATGTTTTTGGACTGTGCAAATGAACCGAAGAACCTCAGAGGGAACCCACGCGGACACTAGGAGGACCTAGATTGGGATTTGAACCGGGAATCCCTAGCATTGAGAGGAGAACATACTAATCACCACACTGTGAGTGGAAACGCTGATCTGTTGGAAGCGACGGAGGGAAATGATGTGTGGTTATGTGTGATTATAATAATCGTGAAAACGGAGCCCGATTCTGGTCCTAGCCGAGGAGAGATGCTCACACCTTTGTGCAGGATGCAGTCGGAGTGCCGTTTCCCTGGCAACCGCCAAACCCAGACTCCTCCACCGGGTTGGCAGATGGAGAAGCGTGATGCACCACCTCAAGGAACACGTATCCACCGTTCTGGAGTCCAGTGGTGCTGTGCTTTACACCACTGCGCCTCACACGGTGATGTACGGCCTGGATGGAGGGAGCTGCTCGACCACGAAAACCAGCAGGTCATGACTGAACTCGTTATACAGAGGTTAGATCCTATCCCGGTACAACTCTGGAATTCACTGTCCTCCTGAGAGGGACCCATTCTTTTATATATATATTTATATATATACACTGTATATAGTAGTTAGTGTAGTGTAGTGATTAGTATGTTCTCCTCTCAATGCTGGGGATCTCGGTTTGAATCCCAATTTGTCCATGTTCTCCCTGTGTCCACATGGGTTTTATCCGGGTTCTCCAAAAACATTGATTTAAGGTGAATTGGCTGCTCGAAATTGCCCCATCGGCACGGTGGCTTAGTGGTTTAGCATGTTCTCCTCTCAGCGCTGGGGATTCCTGGTTCGAATCCCCATCTGGGTGGAGTTTCCATGTTCTCCCCGTGTCCACGTGGGTTTCCTCTGGGTTCTCCGGTTTGCTCCCACAGTCCAAAAACATGGATCAAGATCAATTAAGTTCTCCAAATTGCCCCATATAGAGTGTGTATGTGTACGAGTGTGTGCCCAGCGATAGATTGGTGTCCTGTCCTGGGTGTAACTACCCAGTGCCCGAAACGTTCTCCCCTGGATGGGCATGGGAAACCCCCATCCCCCACCCCGCGACCCTAATATAGGATAAAGCGGAAGAGAATGGATGGATGGATGGATGGATGGCTGTTCTAAATTGCCCCATTTAGTGTGTGTCTGTGTATACATAGTATGTGCCTGGCGATGGATCGGTGACCTGTCCTGGTGCCCATTGCCCAAAAACATTCTCCCCTGGATAGGCATGGGCATGGGCTACCCCCCCTCCCTCCCTCCCCACTGTGACCCTAGTCCCCATTATAGGATAAAGCAAAAGATAATGAGATATGACATCTATATGCTGGCTGCTGTATCTGCCCCCATCCCAGGTTTTTGACCTCCCCCCCCCACCACGTCTTTGGTTCGTAGTAAATAAACAAAGCCCATGTTATTATAAGAACATCGTGACCCTGTTGATGATCCGAAACGGCTCGTCCTCTAAACAGATTGGACGTGGACGTCCGCAGGGAATTTTATTAGCGCAGGCGACGCATCCAACGTCTGAATTTCGTGGCTGCGACGCAGGCGCTCAGCGAGGGCAGCGGGACGGAAAAGTCCAATTAGTGCCGAAAGACTGGGCCATTAGGCACAGGTTCCCCTGGTTCCCCTGGTTCCCCTGGTTCCCCAGCCCTGCTATACTCTGCACCACGGACAGATATAGTCCTGCTGATTGAACCCCAAGTCACGGGTCATGTGACCCACGGTCCAGAGTGAGACCTCATGACATCATAAAAGAGACCCCCAGCACACAGCTTTAGACTTTTACCATTTCAAATATATATAACAACCCACAAATGAACATCTTGGATCCATCGCAGTTCCGATTCAGGCTCATGGTGAAGCTGCAGAATGCCGAGGTGCAACAGTTTCAGGAAGGCCGCTTCACAAGCCACCGGTCAGTTCATGGTGCGTGAGGACGGGAGGTTGCAGAACGCAGTTTCTGAGCGAGGAGTCATTTGGGGGTGGGGGGGGGGGGGTCCTAAAGGGTGAACCAATATGACTGAGCATCACAGGGCAGACAGCGGTGGACGACTGGTTGCCGGCTGACTTTCTCTATCTCCTCGTTCGGCCCCTCGTCTTCACCTTCATTTAAACACCTGCAATGGAACCTACAGCAGGTGAGGCACACCTCCCTTGTGTCCTTGGCTCCGCCTTCTCTTCCCCATGCGGAAACATATTAACGTTTCAGCCATCCATCAGTTATCTACCAATTCATTCTTTACTAGGGTTGCAGGGGGGGGGTGAGGGCGGGGTTGCCCATGCCCATCCAGGGGAGAACGTTTCAAGGGCTGGGCAGATACACCCAGGACAGGACACCAATCTATCACTGGGCACCCACACACTATATGGGGCAATTAAGAGCAGCCAATTTACCTTGAATCCATGTTTTTTGCACTGTGGGAGAAAAACCCACGCAGACACGTGGAACCTTCACCCAGATGGGGATTCAAACCTGGATTCCCAGTGCTGAGAGGCGGTCGGCATGTTCTCCTCTCAGTGCTAGGGATTCCCGGTTCGAATTCCCAATCTGGGTGGAGTCTCCATGTCCTCCCCGTGTCCACGTGGGTTTCCTCCGGGTTCTCCGGTTTCCTCCCACAGTCCAAAAACATGGATCAAGGTTTATTAAATTCTCCAAATTGCCCCATATAGAGTGTGCTTGTGTGAGTGAGTGTGCGCCCAGTGATAGATTGGCGTCCTGTCCTGGGTGTATCTGCCCAGCCCTTGAAACGTTCTCCCCTGGATGGGGAACCCCCCCCGCGACCCTAATAGGGGATAAAGTGAAAGATAATGGATGGATATATATATATATATTAATTGAGATCATTCATAAATTAGGAGGCAATTCGGTTAACTTTAGAGATTCTGACAACAACCCTGCTATAAACATATGGGATGAATCGGAAGGCCGACTTCCATCACCACCCGACATCACAGCCTGTACTCACAAACACCCAGTTCCTACTCATGTCCACGACGCTGTATGCCATCAGTCCCCCCCCCTGAAACGGCGACGGCCCGACGTGACCTCCCCCCAAAGACCCGCGTGAGGAAAGTTTTCTCCCGCCAAAAACATGGATCAAGGTCAATTGGGTTCTTCAAATTGCCCCATATAGAGTGTGTCTGTGTGGGTAAGTGTGTGTCACCTCGAGGACGGGGAAACTTCCCGAGCGCTGATGATGAAGATGATGATGATGACAATGATGAGTCGAGCAGAAATGTGAAGCTGCCACATCAACACCTGCAAGCCTTGCACTTTCATGGCGGCTGCATCCGGCTAATTAAGGCGGAGAGCGATCACGGCGCCGTGCAGATTAGTGTTGGAAGTGTTTCCCTCCCTCCCTCTCTCTCTCTCTCTCCCCGATCGGTGCTCCTGAGGGAGCGGGCGGCGGGGCGTCCCGCGGCCCCCCGAAACGGTCCACGCCTCATCCTTCATCGGGCCCGGCTCGTCGGCTCCCGTCGCCCGGCCGGCTACACCTGAACACGCCGGCGCTGCCAAACACCTGGCTCCATCCGCGCTCTGTCCAAATGAAAAATAAGCATAATCTGCCTTCCCTGGGATCCGGCAAATGAGGGATTTCATGACAAATAGGGTGTGTGTGTGTGTGTGTGTGTGTGTGTGTGTGTGTGGTGTCTTTGCAGCATAATAGAATGGTGCAGAGGCTGGCAAACCATGAAGAATGAAGAGAGAGAGAGAGAGAGAGCGAGAAAGATAAAGCACACAAGCGTAATTGCACTAATGAGAACGTGTGCTGATGGTGCGAGCTGACTCCCGTTAGCACGTCAGGAGAGCTTAGCGTGGGGGGGGGGGGGGTTAGGGGGTGTTGGGGGGGGGGCGATTATTTGCCGAGCTGACATAACTCCAAAGACAGGATGCAAAACAAACAAATCAGATTCTTCCTTTTTTTTTTGTTTTCTTTTCTCTCTCTCTCTCTCTCGCTCGCTCTCTCTCTCGCCCCCCGACTTGCTAATTATCTCGCTTCATCTCGCTTCATCATCAGAGGGATCTGTATTGTTTGATTTGCGACAAAAGGGGCTTCGGAACAACGTTCCGCCGCGTTCCCGTCGGATCCTGTTGCCGTCTCGCGTGGCGGGTAATTAAAAAATACGAGGGGCGGGATCCGGAGGGCCGCGTGGTTCGCAGGTCCACGAGCCCGTCGACACGTACGCCACGCGCTCGGGAAAAAGTTCGGACGGCCCGTCTCCGTCTGTCCCGAGAATCCCGACTAGATTGGCAATTAGAGGCGGCGGCGAATTCCTCATCCGGCGTACCTAGCGCTCCTGCGCGTGTTCGTTAATTGGCATTGATGCAGGGTTCCATAATTAAGACGCCCGAAGGTCCTTATTAGCGCCTTCTTCATCCTTCCAGGCCGAGCGTTACTCAGATTATTCGTATTGTTTCACAGCAAGCGCGTTCAGATTGCGAGTTCCGCAGACGGCGGAACAAACGGCAATCAGAGTCGAGCCGGCGGCGCTTCGCAAACGTGTCGGCGGAGCCTGACGTCCGTGGTGACGGCGCCGCTAATGGTTCCGATAATAACGGCGTTCGGATCCGGCGCGGTATCGTACGGTTCCGTTTCGAAAGCATTACAATGGTTGTATTGTATTATTATTATTATTAGTAGTAGTATTATAAAGCATTATAATGGTTGTAATCCCCGGGTTGGTCATGTGACATCAGAATTTTCACCTACCATGTAATAACGACTGCAGATTTGGACGTGCTAGCTAAAAAAAACTAGCTAAAAAAATTTTTTTTAACTAAATAAATGAAAATCCACACTTCAGATACGACAGATTATATTTGCGTTTTGCCATCGTGCCTCCGAACAACATCACAAATATAAATGAGAAGGGTGGTTACCATGGCAACGAGAATGCTGCATGCGTCTGACACGTGTCTCTCTTTTTTTTTTCATGATAAAACACGAGGACAAAATCAGATGAGCATTTATTATTTTATTTTATTATTATTATTTATTTTTTTAACAAGCTACCCACGACACCCCCAGACCGGGTCCATGACCCACTTTTGGATTGCGGCCCGCCAGTTGAGAATGGCTGACCTAAACCACTTCTTACTTACTACTTGCTAGGGATATACATTCTCTGCCATTGTTCTCGGTTGTTAAGAGCTACCACACAGAATTTCAGTGTATTATGTACAATGACAATAAATAAAGCTCTCTAATCCATCCATCCATTATCTTCTGCTTTATCCTCTATTAGGGTCGGGGGGGGGTCTTAATGTCCATCCAGGGGAGAATGTTTCGGGCGTTGGGCAGAAACACCCAGGACAGGATGCCAATCTATCACTGGACACACACTCACTCACTCACACACACTCTATATGGGGCAATTTGGAGAATCAGTTGACCTTGATCCATGTTTTTGGACTGTGGGAGGAAACCGGAGAACCCGGAGGAAACCCACGCGGACACGGGGAGAACATTGAAACTCCACCCAAAATTGGGATTCAAACTGGGAATATCTAGCACTGAGAGGAGAACATGCCAACCACTAAGCGGACCTTTGTGACCCGCCGGCTGTGATGCGTCCTTGGTGACAGGGTCACGCTCGCTGTTGTGGTTAAACAGAACTTAGTCCCTGCAGTTTCGTGGAGCATGGTTCATTAGAACCTCCGAGGCTCTTGGAGGTTCTGCGGGATCTCTGCAGAGTCGGAACCGTGGGTAATAGACCGATGTGGACCGATGGCGTTCCGGACAGCCGTGCCAGCTGCAGCCCGGCGGGAACCCAGTTGGGTACGACGTCGCCAGGCGGAACGCGGGTCCAGGAGGCGACGGGAAATTAACCGCCTCAGCACCTTGATGGATGTGTTTCCTGAAACTTAATTAGAGCGGAGTCGGATGAGGACGAGGGGCGGGGCCCGCCATGGGAGGGATGCGGCGCCGCGGGAGGGAGGCGGTGGTCCGGGGCTCTGCGGGGGTGCGTTTTAGAGAACTTCATCAGGATCCTGACTGATGGATGAGAACGTTTGATCATCAGGAGGTGGCGCTCACACTCATGTTATTGGGAGCAGTAATTGTGATGGATGTCACACCGCCTCCGTGTGGTCAGAGGGTGGAGTTGTGATGAAGACGACCTTCAGGTTCCTCTTATCTTTGATGTCTGTGATGTCATCAGCGTTCATTAAGATTCAGAAAGGTTTCAGTCTTAATAATTCATTCATTCATTTTATTTCCTTTTATTTCTAATTTTTCTCTTTTATTTTTTATTTTCCTGGATGTCTTTTATTTTCCTGTATCTCTTTATTCTCCTGTATCTCCTTATTCTCTTGTATCTCTTTATTCTCCTGTATCTCTTTTATTCTCCTGTATCTCTTTTCCCCCCCCCCCCCCCCCCCCCCCCCCCCCCCCCCCCCCCCCCCCCCCCCCCCCCCCCCCCCCCCCCCCCCCCCCCCCCCCCCCCCCCCCCCCCCCCCCCCTTATTCTCCTGTATCTCTTTATTCTCCTGTATCTCTTTTAGTCTCCTGTATCACTTTTCTCCAGTATCTCTCTCTTCTCCTGTATCCCGTTTTTGATTTCTATCTCTATTCGCCTGTATCTCTTTTTCTACCTGTATCTCTCTATTCTCTTGTATCTCTTTATTCTCCTGTATCTCTCTATTCTCCCGTATCTCTTTATTTTTCTGTATCACTCTATTTTCCTGTATCTCTTTATTCTCCTGTATCTCTCTATTCTTCTGTATCTCTTTACTCTCCTGTATCTATTTTTTCTCCGGTATCTCTTTATTCTATTTTATATCTCTCTTCTCCTGTATCTCTTTATTCTTCTGTATCTCTTTATTTTCCTGTATCTCTCTTTATTCTCTTGTATCTCTTTTATTCTCCTGTATCTCTCTATTTGCCTTTGTCCTTTATTCTCCTGTATCTCTTTCTTAATGTTTATTTGATTCTCTTTTTGTGTCTCTCGCTCTTCCTGTATCTCTCTATCTCTCTTTCTTCTGTCTTTCTTTCTAACTGTATCTCTCTTCATATCGCTTCCTGTATCTCTCTATCTTTCTTTCTAACTGAATCTCTCTTCATATCTCTTCCTGTATCTCTTTATTCTTCTGTCTTTATTTCTGACTGTATCTCTCTTCATATCTCTTCCTGGGTCTGTTCTCTCTTTTGGTCGGTGGTTCTCTGTGTTCGTTCTCCTGACTCTGTATCCAGTCGTTCTTCTGGTAGCAGATTAAAGTCTTTGATCTCTGCAGGCTGCTGTATTAAAGGTACTTTAACGGTCGGCGGGGGGTTTGGGGTTCTAACATTTTGGATTTGGAGAACGAGTGTCTCTTTGATCCGCAAACACGATCGCTGTAGTTCATTTAAACGTTAAAAAAGGATTAGCATGGATGAATGATTCAGCAGCTCAGTCCACAGAATCGATGAGCGATCAGTCCGGACATCGGAGCTTAAGATCTGTACAATCAGCACTTTGATTGTTTCTGAGTAAAAACCATGCGTGAACATCATTAAACCGTCAGACGCAAAATCAGACAGTCACACTGCACGCTCGTTTACTGATCGCTGAGTTAATTGTCTTCGTTGCTCATTAAAATGAGCTTCAGAGCTTTTAATTTTTATATTTTTTATAAATAAAAAAAATTATAATAAATACTCATCTGATTTTGTACTCGTCTTTTATCATGGAAAAAAAAAAGAGAGACACGTGTCAGACGCATGCAGCATTCTCATTACCATGGTAACTACTATTGTTTTTGCCGGTTACCCTTCTCATTTATATTTATGATGATGTTCAGAGGCACGATGGCAAAACGCAAATACAACCTGGTAAGCTGGCACGTCCAAATATGCAGCAGGCATTAAGTGGTAGGTAAAAATTCCCCGGATGAGTCAGTAGAACGCATTGTATCCCATAATCCGACTGGAACTGAGTCACATGATCAACCCGAGGACGTAAAAGCATTCTTATTTGACGATTTGAACGTAACCGTACGATACCGTAACAAATTCGAACGCTACATGCCCTCCATTATTATCAGAACCATTAGCAGCGCTGCAAATACTCCTCTGTTATTACAGACGTCAGGTTCCTATCAGAGTTTCGGCCGCCGCTATCCGCCGCTATCCACCGCTATCCGCCGCTATCCACCGACACGTTTGTAATGCGACTGAACCATGTGATCAGACTGCACAGTCGTTTACTGATCGCTGAATTGATCGCCATTGTCTTCGTTGCTCATTAAAATGAGCTTTTAGGTTCTCCACTTCGAGTCCCATACTATGTGCAGTTTTGCATGTTCTCCTCATGTCTGTTTGGGTTCACCAGGAAGCTCCATGTTCCTTTTTTAACCCAAAACATATTGAAGTTGGATCTTCTTCATCTTCTGGCGGCCGTTTCCATTGGGACCGTTACTCTCCATCACTGCTGTCCTCGATGTCCTCGACCTTCTCCTCAACCTCCTGAGGTCCTCCCTTACCTCATCCCTCAACCTTCTCTTGGACCTGCCTGGTGGCTCCGTCCTCAGCCTCCTTCTGCGAGTATAAGCCTCCTCTGTACACGTCCAAACGTATCACCCGGACTCATTCCTAATCTCTTCATGAGGTTTGGACCTCAAACCTCACCCCTCCACCTCCACATCCACACCCTGACTGTGCACCTAACCCTCAGTATCCCCCCCCCAGCAATTTAAATTCTCGTATTAAATTCCCATAAACATAAATGCAACACACTGGCAACCAAGTCCAGATCGTTCCCCCATCTGTTGCCGCACGAATGCTGGGATAGGTCTCAGCATCTCAGCATTTCACGTCAATTTCACGGATCCCGCGTTCCGTCTGGCACCATGATGATTTTTTATATTTTTTATAAATAAAAAATAAAAAATAAAATAATAAATACTCATCTTTTATTATGGGAAAAAAAGAGAGACGCGTGTCAGACGCATGCAGCATTCTCGTTGTCATGGTAACCACTATTGTCTTTGCCGGTTACCTTTCTCATTTATATTTGTGATGATGTTCGGAGGCACGATGGCAAAACAAATAAAACCTGGAATATCTGAAATGTGGATTTTTAATTATTGAGGACAATTTTTTTCGTTTTTGAGCTAGTTTTTTTAGTTAGTACATCTAAATGTGTAGTAGGCAGTGGTGGTAGTGATAGGTGAAAATTCAACGCCACCATCAACGCGTTCCCATGCTGACTCCACACATGAAGAACCACCTGGGAACCAAACCCTGGACCTTCTTGCGGTTCCGCCAACGTTCTCAGCAATGTTCAGCGCAACGATCAAAGCGGCGGACCGGGGAATGTTCTGGTGGGGGGGGGCACGAAGAAAGCCGGCGCTCGGCGATAAATAAACAGTAACGGCACCAAACAAACCGGCGTCGGAAGAAAGGGGTTCCGGCTCAAAGGGAGCGGCGCTTTAAAAGTGCTGACAGCCTAAAAGCCGGGCTTCATTTGCATAACGCGAACTCGCGTCTGGGGAGCCGGCGGGAAACGTGCCCGCCGCAGGATCCCTTTAATATTTAATAAATTAGAACCGGTGGCGGCTGCTAATTAGAATTTGCGCGTTTACAAATCGGGCCTGATGGCAAAACAAATTATGAAATATAAGGCTGTGTTTTTTTTTGCTTTTCTCCGCGGCGGAGAACCGGATGACAGGCGTGGGCTAATGGGCGATCGCTAACAACGCCGCTGTCAGGACACATCACGCGGCTAATCGAGTTAGGAGGCGGCGCAATGGGAACCGTTTAAAATATTGATACGCCCGCCGCCTCGGTGAGAGCCTCTCTTCCTGCCGCGAGTGCATTTACTTAAACATTTGCTTATCGCGCACGGGTCGTTAGTCCGGCGGCCGACGAAAGGCCCGTCCCCGTCGCTGTTATTCCGTCACGGAGAACCGGCTCGCGCTCGCGGAATGCCGTGTATGAGCGGATCGCGCCACGGACCAGCTCTCGCGGGCTGTTTTTCATTAGCGAGAGGGGCGAGCGTCGCCTCGCACGGCAGGACGCGGGCGCCCGGTACATGGGCGGAACGGGCCAGGAGAACGCCATGGCTCCCGACGCGCCGATGATCAGCACCGACTCCGAGCACGTGTTTTTTATTAACTGATATTGATGACACTCGCCCTTGAGCGCTCGCCGGGGTCGCCTACCGATTAACCGCAACATCTGCCAGGAGTCGTCAGGCGCCGCCGGTTACACCCCCGCTGGAATGGGATATGTATTTCGCGACTTGGTGATTGGGGTCAGAAACCGGGGTCAGGTGTTATACTTACCCCGGGAGCACTCAGGGTTAGGAGCCTTGAGGGCCCATTGGTAACTGTTTTGGGGCCATTTTGGTCGATGGTGCAACAGCCCCCCTTACTTTGGAGCAATTTTTGAAGACCTGGCAACCTTTTAATGGTTCCAGCATTTTGTCTTGATCATGTGACTCAGCTCTAGTTAAATGCTGTGGCACAGTGGATTAGTAGTTAGCATGTTCTCCTCTGGGAGCGCTCGCCGAGTTCGCTTACCGACGAACCCTCACAACTGGCAGGAGTCGTCAGGCGCCGCCGGTTACACCCCCGCTGGGATGGCGCTCGCTACATATGTATCCATGTGTATTTTACAACTTTGTGGTTGGGGTCAGAAACCGAGGTCAGGTGTTATACTTACCCCGGGAGCACTCAGGGTTAGGAGCCTTGAGGGCCCATAGGTAACTGTTTTGGGGCCATTTTGGTTGATGGTGCAACAGCCCCCCCTTACTTTGGAGCAATTTTTGAAGACCAGGCAACCTTGTAATGGTTCCAGCATTTAGTCCTGATCATGTGATTCAGCTCCAGTTAAATACAGTGGCACGGTGGATTAGTAGTTAGCATGTTCTCCTCCTTACAGACAAACTGACTTGTGGGGGGGGGAGCAGAAACGCAACAACTGCCAGGAGTCGTCAGGCGCCGCCGGTTACACGACCTGCTGGGATGGCACTCGCTTGCACCATTGGCAGGTGTATTTTACGACTTGGTGGTTGGGGTCAGAAACCGGGGTCAGGTGTTATACTTACCCCGGGAGCACTCAGGGTTAGGAGCCTTGCTTCAGGGCCCATATGTAACTGTTTTGTGGCCATTTTGGTCGATGGTGCAACAGCCCCCCTCACTTTGGAGCAATTTTTGAAGACCTGGCAACCTTTTAATGGCTCCAGCATTTTGTATTGTTGTTATTATTGTTGTTCTTCCCGTGTCATCGTGGGTTTCCTCCGGGTTCGCCGGTATCCTCCCACAGTCCAAAAACATGGATCATGGTCAATTGGTGTCTCCAAATTGCCCAATATAGAGTGTTTCTGTGAGTGAGTGTGTGCCCAGTGATAGGTTGGCGCCCAGTCCTGGGTGTATCTGCCCAGCACCCAAGACCCTCCCCCCTTGGATGGGCATGGGAACCCCCCCCCCCGCTACCCTAATTAAGGATAAAGCGGAGGATACTGATGGATGGATGGATGTTCTCACCTCCTGTATGCACACTATGCCAAACCCTCGTCTTCCTCAGAACCTCGTGTGCTTCAGTAAGAACCATGAGGTCATCAAGCTGCACCACACAAACCCAGAGCTCGTTACTGCGTTAACGACCGGAGGTTTTAATCCCGTCCAATCGTAGCAGAGTCGGCTCCGTCGTTCCCCTCATTAGAACCGATAAGAGAAACAGATCGTTTTGCCGTGCCACGGCGCCCCCTGTTTTTTCCTTCTGTAGCGCGTATCAGGAGGCGGCGGGGAGATGCGAAGCGACAGTGCCACATTGCATTTGAGTTGTAAAGGGCAGCGCTCGACCCCCGTCGCGGACGAGGCAGCGGGGTTTTGCGCGCCCGCGCAGCGCCACTGATATCGCTGACGGTGGAGGTTCTGCGGAGAAGTGACAGCTCGTCGTCTCCGGGCAGCAGGCCGCTGGAGACGAAGACAGCGCGTTGGGTTCCAAGCACAGCCTTAAGGTCCGCTACGTATCCAACGGAACCGCAAACGGAGGTCCAGGATATAAACGCCGTTGCCCTCAACATGGGAGGTTCAAACGGTTCCAGAAGAATCAGGGAGGGGTGGGGCAGCAGGGGTATGGGTGTCAAACTGCACCCCCACGCCAATGTACCAAGTTTGGAAGCACACTAAAATGCTGTGACACGTACGTCCACTCAGGTACGGAGAGGACATGCTGACTTCACACATAAGGAACCAAACCCTGGACCTTCTTGCGGTTGCGCCAACGTTCTAAACAATGTTTAGCGCCATGTTGGCAGGGTTTCCTCTGGGTTCTCCGGTTTCCTCCAACAGTTCAAAATATTCAAGGTTAATTGCCTGTGCTATATTATATATTGCCCCATATAGTGAGTAGATTGGCACCCTGTCCTGGGTGTATCTGCCCAGCACCCGAAATGTTCTCCCCTGAATGGGCATAAGGTAGAGTTCCCCCTGAACGGTTTAGTGGCTTAGTGGTTGGCATGTTCTCTTTGCAGTGATGGGGAATTCCAGTATGAATCCCCATCTGGGTGGAGTTTGCATGTTCTCCCCGTGTCCGCGTGGGTTTCTTCCTGATTTCCGGTTTGCTCCCACAGTCCAAAAACATGGATCAAATCAATTGAGTTCTCCAAATTGCCCCATATAGAGTGTGTGTGTGAGTGAGTTTGTGCCCAGCAATGGATTGGCGTCCTGTCCTGGGTGAATCTGCCCAGCGCCCGAAACGTTCTCCCCTGGATGGACATGAGGAACGACCCTACGACCCTTGACCCTACGACCCACGACCCTAATAGAGGATAAAGCAGAAGATAATGGATGGATGGACATCCTGGGTGGCACAGTGGCTTAGTGGTTGACATGTTCTCCTCTCAGTGCTGGGGACTTCCAGTACGAATCCCAATCTGGGTGGAGTGTGCATGTTCTCCCTGTGTCCACATGGGTTTCCTCCGGGTTCTCCGGTTTCCTCCCACAGTCCAAAAACATGGATCAAGTCAATTGAGTTCTCCAAATTGCCCCATATAGAGTGTGTGTGTGAGTGAGTGTGTGCCCAGCGATAGATTGGCACCCTGTCCTGGGTGTATCTGCCCAGCGCCTGAAACGTTCTCCCTTGGATGGACATATGGAACACCCCCTCCCCCCGACCCTAATAGAGAATAAAGCAGAAGATAATGGATGGATGGACATCCTGGGTGGCACGGTGGCTTGGTGGTTGGCATGTTCTCCTCTCAGTGCTGGGGACTTCCAGTACGAATCCCAATCTGGGTGGAGTTTGCATGTTCTCCCTGTGTCCACATGGGTTTTCTCCGGGTTCTCCGGTTTCCTTCCACAGTCCAAAAACAGGAATCAAGGTTAAATGAGTTCTCCAAATTGCCCCATATAGAGTGTGTTTGAGTGTGTGAACAGTGATATGGGTGTATCCCATGTCCTGGGTGTATCTACCCAGCGCCCAAAACGTTTTCCCCTGGATGGGCATGAGGAACGCACCCCCACCCCGTGACCCAACTAGAGGATAAAGCAGAAGATGATGGATGGTTATTTATAAGTGTGTGGTAGCTCCTACACTGGCAATGTGAAGGTTGTGGGTTCAAATCCCAAAGCTGTGGATGTGGGCCCTTGAGCAAGGGCCTTAACACTCACTGCTCCAGGGATGCTGACCCTGTGCCCTGACCCCACCCAGTGGCCGTGGATGTTATGTATTCACAGTGAAGCACAGCCCTCTGTCAGCATCATAATGAAATGAACTTTCTCAGGTCTGTTCAAACCCCCCCCCCCCCCACTGCGTTAATTTTATTACCTCATAAGTAGAGCGGTTTGCTTTTCCTCATGACATTTACAGTAGTTGTGTTTCTGAGCTCTAATGAAAATAATGATTATTACGGCGTAAAACTTCGGGTCACGCCAAAGCCTCGAACAAACAGCAACCTGAACAGAGTAAGCCACGTACGGAACGTTCCCTGACATCCCAGAGAAATCACAGGCTTGAGAGGAAATCCAAAAAAGAACTCTGGAACATCTGATCAGAACCACTCCAGATGCAGAAGCCCGTCTGAGGAACATCTCAGAGCTCCAGCACGTCGTTTCCGTTCTGTACGTTCTTCATGGCATACTCGTTAGTTTGAACGATGACCTCCTGGTTTGGGTCGGGAGCCGGTTAGAACCATTGTTTCTTGGAGACGGGCTTCACAAGGTCGGTCACCCCGTCTGTTTTGCAGACCACCAATCAGATGGCTCAACCAATCAGAAACATCCCAGTATAACTCCCAGCAAGAAGGTCCCGGGTTTGATTCCCTGTCCCTGAGTGGGTTTACTTCAGGTACTCTGGTTTCTGCCCACAATCCAAGGACATGCTGATTGGTAGATGGTCACCGGGTCTTTCCTCAGCAATGTTTTGCAGACCACCAATCAGATGGCTCAACCAATCAGTAATAAGTCCCAGCAAGAAGGTCCCGGGTTTGAGTCCCTGTCCTTGAGTGGGTTTACTTTAGGTACTCTGGTTTCTGCCCACAATCTAAGGACATGCTGATTGGTAGATGGTCACCGGGTCTTTCCTCGGCAACGTTTAGCAGACAACCAGTTGACATCCTCCCTGTGTCCGCGTGGGTTTTCTCCGGGTTCTCCGGTTTCCTCCCACAGTCCGAAAACATGGATCAATGTCAATTTAGTTCTCCAAATTACCCCATAGTAAGTGATAGATTGGCACCCTGTCCTAGGTGTATCTGCCCAGCGCCTGAAACGTTCTCCCCTAGATGGGCATTGTGAACCCCCCCCTACAGCAGGTTTTTGGAATTTGGGCAGAAACCAGGGTACCTGGACAGGGAATGGAATCTGAGACCTTCTTGTTGGGAGGTGGCTGCACTACTTAATATCAGCACTAGGGAATCCCGGTTTGAATCCCAATCTGGGTGAAGTTTCCATGTTCTCCCTTTGTCTGCGTGGGTTTCCTCCGGGTTCTCCAGTTTCCTCCCACAGTCCGAAAACGTGGATCAAGTTCAATTGAATTCTCCAAATTGCCCCATATAGAGTGTGTCTGTGTGAGTAAGTGTGTGCCCAGCGATAGATTGGCACCCTGTCCTGGGTGTATCTGCCCAGCGCCCGAAAGGTTCTCCCCTGGATGGGCATGGGCATGGGCATGGGCAAACCTCCCCCACCCACGACCCTAGTAGAGGATCGAGGATAATGGATGGATGGATGGACGGTTAGTGTGAGTTTTCCACCTCCAGCTTTCCGAGCCTTGGCATGATGTACCCCGAGACGCGACGGCGGCTGACGGCGGCAGCCACAGAATCCCCGGCCGAAAGTAAAAAAGCTCGTTATCCCGTCCAGCCGGAGGAGTGAGTTTATCAGAGTCTGGCAACCGCAGATTTAATCATCTGCCTTCCGCGGCGGTGTAAACAGCGAGTGGCGGGCAAGTAACACGGCAAGGAGCTGACATCAGGTTCTCATGTCCATCATCCCGCTCTCACTGACCGTGCCGTACGCTTCATCTATTATTTACTGAGGCCCCGGCGCAGATTGCAGGGACAGCGCCGCCGCGGCTCGGCCTCCGTGTCAGAGTTTATTTCGAGGATGAGAACGTTCGCATGTGCACTGTTCATACAAATTACTCTGATTGGATCCCCCCCCTCCCCCCGATAAGTTTCGTCCGCCGGGCCCTTGAGGAAGATCGCCCCGTCCTTCGCGAGCCGCTCCCCGTCCAGGCCTCTGGCCGTGGTGCGAGCCCGTCACTCAGCCCTAATTGCCGTCCTGGAGGAACCACATCGGCCCACGGAGCTCCGACCGCAACTCGGTTCCACTGCAACACCTAATCTGTTGATGAGAGCGGTGCAGGGGCAAAAAATCCGAATGAAGGGCAGAGCAGCTAACGATGAGGGCAGGGGCCCGAAAACGGGGGAGATAATGACGTTCAGTGGGAACCTCCGGCAGCGATACCATTCATCTTCAGAGTTTGTTGCTAGTGTTGTTAATTGACCTGAAGACATCCATCCATCCATTATCTTCCGCTTTATCCTCTATTAGGGTCGTGAGGGGGTTCCCCGTGCTCATTCAGGGTAGAACATTTCGGGCACTGGGCAGATACACCCAGGACAGGGCGCCAATCTATCACTGGGCACACACTCACTCACACAGACACACTCTATATGGGGCAATTTGGAGAATTTAATTGCCCTTGATCCATGTTTTTGGACTGTGGGAGGAAACTGGAGAACCCGGAGGAAACCTACGTGGACACAGGGAAAACATGGAGAACATGCCAACCACATGTTTCAAGAACATGCCTCCATCCATTACCTTCTGCTTTATCCTCAATTAGGGTCGCATTGGGGGGGGCATGTCCATCCAGGGGAAAACGTCTCGGGCGCTGAGCAGATACACCCAGGACAGGACGCCGATCTATCACTGGACACACACTCACTCACTCACTCACTCACTCACAGACACACTCTATATGGGGCAATTTGGAGAATTCAATTGACCTTGATCCATGTTTTTGGACTGTGGGAGGAAACCGGAGACTTTTAACCGAAATACGTGTTGCGATCGCAGAAGCTTGTTGAGACGATGCCAGGGAGAATGTGTGATGTCGAAGGCGGTCCAATGAAATGTCAGAGTGTGTGACCTTTTGTGAAAGTAATAAAACTGATGAAAGACTGAAAATAGTTTTTTTTCTGTGTTATTAACTCGGCGTCTGCATCTGTTTATTCTGCGTTCATTCGGAAGTCACGGCCGAAAGAGAACGCAAACAGAAGACATTTATAAACGAAGACGTATATTCCTGAAAAAGAGACGAAAAGTGGCAACAGCAGCCCAAGACAGAGGCTAACAGCCGCCCATTCCCCCCCCCCGCCCCCGAGCCGGTCCACATGACAGGAGACAGGACACAAACCAACATTAAATGAGCAGAAACAAGAGCCGTTTCAATCAGCAAGGCGGGCGGCACGGGGGGCATAGTGGATTAGCATGTTCTCCTCTCAGCACTAGGGATTTCCGGTTCGAATCAAAATCTGGGTGGAGTTTTTATGTTCTTCCCGTGTCTGCGTGGGTTTCCTCCGGGTTCTCCGGTTTCCTCCCACAGTCCAAAAACATGGATCAAGGTCAATTGAATTCTCCAAATTGCCCCATATAGAGTGTGTGTGTGTGAGTGAGTGTGTGTCCAGTGATAGATTGGTGTCCTCTCCTGGGTGTATCTGCCCAGCACCTGAAACGATCTCCCCTGGATGGGCATGGGGAACCCCCTCCCCCCCCCGTGACCCTAATAGAGGATAAAGTGGAAGATAATGGATGAATAAATATTTTTGTATGAGCAGCACGGTGGCTTAGTGGTTGGCATGTTCTCCTCTCAGCACTAGGGATTCCCGGTTCGAATCCCCATCTGGGTGGAGTTTCCATGTTCTCCCCGTGTCCACATGGGTTTCCTCCGGGTTCTTCGGTTTCCTGCCACAGTCGAAAAACATGGATCAAGGTCAATTGAATTCTCCAAATTGCCCCATATAGAGTGTGTGTGTGAGTAAGTGTGTGCCCAGTGATAGATTGGTGTCTTGTCCTGGGTGTATCTGCCCAGAGTCCGAAATGTTCTCCCCTGGACGGACATGGGGAAAACCCGCCCGTGACCCTAATATAGGATGAAGCGGAAGATAATGGATGGATGGAATCAGCGAGGCTGACTGATGGATGAATATCCATTACGGCGGCGTGCGGAGCTTCGGACGGCCGACCGACACGTTTCTGGTTCCGAGCCAATCGGAGTCGGCCGTGTTGCACCGGCGAAACGCATCGCAGATCCGGGTGAAGAGAGGAAAAGCGGGACGGCCTGCTGAGTGGTCCCCACCGCGGGGTGTTGTGATGTATGCGGGGGTGTGTGGAGGGCGCGCTCGTTTGGTATTAAAGGCCTGTGTGTGATTTAGCAGCTTATCAGTGTGATGTGACATTTACAGAAACATTACAGACTCATGAACTACATACATATTTATTCACACCCCGGGGGGGAGGAGGCCTTTACGTGAATTATGAACCCGAACCCCGCGGCTCTGTGTGTTTGTAAAAGATTTATTATGGATTAATCTGAAGGAAAAAATCGGCATAATATTCTGTTTATTCTGGAAAATATTCTGGAATATTTTCTGGAATAAAGTGTAACGTTGGAGCAGAAGGATGAAAACAACGGACAACAGAGGAGACGTCCGAAAAGTAAGGCGGCACAGTGGCTTAGTTGTTGGCATGTTCTCTCAGCGCTAGGGATTCCCGGTTCAAGTCCCGGTGGAGTTTCCATGTTCTCCCCGTGTCCGTGTGGGTTTCCTCCGGGTTCTCCGGTTTCCTCCCACAGTCCAAAAACATGGATCAAGGTCAATTGAGTTCTCCAAATTGCCCCATATAGAGTGTGTCTGTGTGAGTGAGTGAGTGTGTGTCTAGTGATAGATTGCCCCCTGTCCTGGGTGTATCTGCCCAGCGCCCGAGACGTTCTTCCCTGGATGGGCATGGGGAACCCCCCCCCTCCCCCGCAACCCTAATAGAGGATAAAGCGGAAGATAATGGATGGACGGACATCCTGGGCGGCACGGTGGCTTAGTGTTTAGCATGTTCTCCTCTCAGCGCTAGGGATTCCCGGTTCGAATCCCCATCTGGGTGGAGTTTCCATGTTCTCCCCGTGACCGTGTGGGTACCAAAACATGGATTCAAGGTCAATTGAATGCTTCAAATTGCCCCATATAGAGTGTGTCTGTGTGAGTAAGTGTGTCTAGTAATAGATTGACCGTGCCTTCCTATTTTTCAATCTGATTTTTCAATTTGGAGCTCGGAAACATGGATCAAGGTCAATTGAGTTCTCCAAATTGCCCCATATAGAGTGTGTGTGTGAGTGAGTGTGTGTCCAGTGATAGATTGGTGTCCTGTCCTGGGTGTATCTGCCCAGCGCCCGAAACGTTCTCCGCTGGATGGGCATGGGGAACCCCCCCCCCCACGACCCTACTAGAGGATAAAGAGGAAGGTGATGGATGGATGGACCTTGATCCATGTTTTTGTTCTGTGGATTTAAGTTAAAATTAAAGCTTTAAATTGCCCCATATAGAGTGTATGTGAGATTAAGTATGCCCAGCAGTTATTTATTGGCCTGTCCTGGGTGTGTCTGCCCAGCGCCTGAAACGTTATTACGTTATAATGTTCTGTTGGCATGGCCTGTTGCCCCCCCCAACCCTAGTAAAGGATAAAGTGTAAGATAATAATGAATGATGAATGAACTCGGTGGAAGTTGCTAAAACCGGATAAAGCAGTTCAGCCCCAGACCGTCAGGCGTCCGTCCTCCTCCGCGGTTCACATCTGGTGTCACAGTGAATCCCGAAATCGACTTTGGTTAAAGAGGACATTTGCGATGAATAAGAAACCGTAGGGTTTGGGGTTTGGCTGGCGGATCCAAAAGTCTTAATCCTGCTTTATAATCTACGGCAGCGGCTGAAGCGTTTATTAAACCCGATCCTGCTTCCAAATGAGTTTGAGATGGACGGCTGTGCGAGACCCTCTGCCGGACAAGTCAGCCTCGGCGTCCGTTCCAGCGACCGCTGGAGAGCCGAGCCCATCTCCCGTCCCGCTGGATCTTACCGAAAAGTCCACAAAGTCCAAATCGGGCGGTTCAGTGAAATGGAAGCGGGCCGGGCCGCGTGGATCCGTGCCGTTCTCACGAAGGAAAAGAGAAGCGGGCCCAGTTATGAGCCTGGCAGCTGTTCGGGTCGCGGCAAAATGAAGGCCTGCAGCTCCTTCGGACGTTCTGCGGAATGTCTGCCCAGCGCTTCACTATCATTAAACTTAACGGCCTGTTTAAATCCGTCTCTCTCGTGTGTGGAGGCGGCGTTTTTTAATTTAGGCCTTCGCCGCCATCTTCAGCTGTTGGTTTAATGTCCTGCGTGGTCTCTTGCGATGCTCGGGTTCACGTGAGGTCATGCGGAGTGAGTGAAGCGTTAAGGTGGCTGTTCAAACACGTCATCACTGACCGCCGCCTGCTTCATCTCGATTCGACCGGGTTATGAACTTTAGCCTGAACATCAGACCACGGCCTGCTCAGTGTGAATAACCCTCAACAGCAAGGCCTCGATTCCACCAGACCCCTGAAGGTGTCCTGTGTTCTCAGTCACCAAGGGTTATGAACCTCAGTCAGAAGTTCCACCAGATTCCACCAGACCCCTGAAGGTGTCCTCTGGTCTCAGTCACCAAGGGTTATGAACTTTAGTTAGAAGTTCCACCAGATTCCACCAGACCCCTGAAGGTGTCCTCTGGTCTCAGTCACCAAGGGTTATGAACCTCAGTCAGAAGTTCCACCAGATTCCACCAGACCCCTGAAGGTGTCCTCTGGTCTTAGTCACCAAGGGTTATGAACTTTAGTCAGAAGTTCCACCAGATTCCACCAGACCCCTGAAGTGTCCTCTGGTCTTAGTCACCAAGGGTTATGAACCTCAGTCAGAAGTTCCACCAGATTCCACCAGACCCCTGAAGTGTCCTCTGGTCTTAGTCACCAAGGGTTATAAACTTTAGTCAGAAGTTCCACCAGATTCCACCAGACCCCTGAAGGTGTCCTCTGGTCTCAGTCACCAAGTTATAAGATACATCCTTTACAAAAACTAATCTAGCAGCTCTGGACAAATGTGCAAAAGAAAAAAGTGAAAGGACTTGGAGGATTGGGACTGGTCTCACATGTCGTCATGGCGTGGATCGATGAAGCTCTCCGCCACCAGCGTCAGCGCACAACAGCGTGCGATCAGTTTACCGAACCCGAAAGCCCCCCACGGCCGACCCCCCGGCGCTCCGAGGGCCCTTACTGGAAACGAGTGATGCATTGTTTGCGGTGAAATGAATCCTCTGAATTCATTAGCCGAATCAGATATTCAATCGACGCGGGCCCGAAATAATTACTCGTGGAGAGAGCGCATGACGGACGACTCGAAACCGAGGGGAAGGCGATAGCGGCGGAGCCGGCGGCGAAAACGAAGCCCTGAATCTGATCTGTCTCTTGTTTTGAGGTTCGTCAGTGTCTTCCGTTTGTCCTCGCGACGCCGGCGGAGAGGAAATGAGACGTGGACGGTGCCGGCGCTCGGCTTCCGTCTCGTTACGCCGTCCTATTAATCTGGGTACGATCTTCCCGGCGTCCCGACACGTCCCGAGGAGTGGCGTGTGGACACGTCCGACTCCGTTCGCTCCGAACACAGCCGGGCTAAAAAAAATACAATTAAAAAAAAAGGGGCGAACCTCCCCGGGTGAAAAAAAACACGATCCGGGAGCCAAATTGGCGGCAATTAAAGCCCGGCTCTCGACGGAGAAGGTGCGAAACGAACACACGGCTCTTTCACGACGAGAACGTGGCCCGAGCGCGTCCAATTAACGGGCCCCTGGTGAACCGTGTCCAAAAATCACCTCTTTAAAATGTGCATTATTTTAGGCTGCATAATGTGGCCGGTGCTCGGTGCGCCGTGTCACCGGCGAGCGGGACGCGTGCAGTCAATTAGTCCAGAGTTCTGCGCGTTCCGCTCGTACTGTAAGGTTCTCCCACACAGTCCCGCCGCCGCCGCCGCCGCCGTGCGAGAGAGAGACATCTGGCCTGCGATATTTCACCATAAATCTCCCCGCGCCGACAAAGGTGGTGTGATGATTGGTGTAAATGGAACAAAAAGGGCCTTTTTATAGGAACAGCCCCCCTTTCAGAACAGAGCGGGCGGAGGCGAGGCCAGCGGCGCTGTCGTCTGCGCCGCGCCGGATCGGGGTGGGCTCGGGGACTTCGGGGGGACGTGTGGCGTTTCGTGCCGCCCGCGATCCGAGACTCACACCTTTCTGCCGTTTGCACCGCCGAGTTGACGGCTTGCATTCAGCGGGTGTTTTTAACCCCACGGAACATGTGCCACCTTATTAAATCAAAATAAATTAAATTAAATTGAATTAAATTGAATTAAATTAAATTGAATTAAATGAAAGCAGTCAGGGTTGTAATAGTGACAGGGACCTGGGTGTTTCGGAGACCCGGGGCCACACGGTGCAGGAGGAGGAACTTTCAGGCATTTAAGTTCGAACCCTCTCACACATGGACACGGGGAGGACATTCACTCCTGGAATCCCAATCTGGGTGGAGTTTGCATGTTCTCCCCGTGTCCGTGTGGGTTTCCTCCGGGTTCTCTGGTTTTCTTTCCCCAGTCCAAAAGCATGGATGAAGGTCAATTGAGTTCTCCAAATTGCCCCATATTGAGTGTGTGTGTGAGAGTGAGTGTGTGTCCAGTAATAGATTGGCGTCCTGTCCTGGGTGTATCTGCCCAGCACCCGAAACGTTTTCTCCTGGATGGGCATGGGGAACACCCCCTCCCCGCCCCCCACCGCACGACCCTAGTAGAGGATAAAGCGGAAGATAATAGATGGATGAATATAATAATAAATAATTACATCACAGGTAGGGGCTGCACAGTGGCTTAGTCGTTAGAATGTTCTCCTCTCAGCGCTGGGGATTCCCAGTTCGAATCCCAATCTGGGTGGAGTTTGCATGTTCTTCCCATGTCCACATGGGTTTCCTCCAGGTTCTCCGGTTTCCTCCCACAGTTCAAAGACATGGATGAAGTTAATTGAATTCTCCAAATTGCCCCATATAAAGTCTGTCTGTGTGAGTGAGAGTGTACAGTGATAGATTGGCGTCCTGTCCTGGGTGTATCTGCCCAGCGCCCGAAACGTTCTCCCCTGGATGGGCATGGGGAACCCCCCCCACACACACACACGACCTGTAAGTGCTCGTAACTGGGCTGGGCCAATGCGCGAGGTGCCGTCACGGAGCATTGATGTCCAGTCGTCAGGCCTGCGCCCATGGCACCACCGGATGACCAGCTGGGCCGGCGGATAACCGGAGCCGGCACGCCGCAGACCGTTGACTGTGGGGAGAGAAACTCCGTGCGACAGGAAACAGGGGGACGGGTCGAAAAGCCCGGGATGAACAGCGTATCCATTATTCATTCCCGGAACGCCGAATGACTTTCCTGGAACGCCGGGGACAGATCGCGAACACGCAAATTTTGCCGCGAGCCGACATCCGGGCGGCGCAATCCCAACTCATCCCGAGTTTAATCAGATAAAAGCCTGCACTCTCGCCGCCGACGTTCCGAGTAAATTACGCATGAATTCCGTATTTATCCATTCACCCGAGCACCGGAGTCGGAACGCCGACGCCGGGCGTCCCTAGGTCTCTTATTAGTCTTCCCAATTAGAGGCGCGCCTCACCCCCTCACCCCGGAGCGTGTCGCAGGGCGGGCTAATAAAGCCTGAATGGCGATGAGAAAACGAGGGCCGGGTGAAATTGGGAATCATAAAGCATTCCGTAAAATACCGGCCCGCCTAATTTATTCCTGGCGCCTCATTGGGCCGCGCGGTGGAGAGTGCGAGGACCTCGTCCCGCGCTTCATTTACGGGAGGCATGGAGCGGCGCGTCACCGTGGGGCAGGAGCGCCAGCTTTAATGGATGAGGAGGGAAACCGCGGGGCAGGCCGTGCCGGCCGGAATACTGATGACTCGAGCCGTTCCGGATCCGGAGCCGCGGACGGATGTGGAGCGGGAGCGCGGCGGTGGAGGTGGAGGAGGCGCGATGAGATAATGATGCACCTGTCCTCCGCTATAACACTAATCAGGTCTCACCTCCAGGCCACGGCTTTAGAAGGTCACAATACATTCGCTGTCAAAAATTAAAGCTCCCTCTATATTGTTTTAACGAAGCGGCGGCTCGGAGACGACGAAGACACCGCGACTCCCAGACAAAAAACTCCGTGGAATAAAGTCGGCTGCCGGAACTTCTTGGGTTCGAGGTTCTGCACTTTTTACGATCGCACTCACGTAAACGGCACATCCACAGGGACGGACATCTGTCTGTCTGTCTGTCTGTCTGTCTGACTCTCTGTCTCTGTCTGTCTCACTTTCGTCATCTGTCTGTCTCTCTGTGTTTTGCTGTCTGTCTGTCTGTTTTTTCTACCCGTCTGTCTGTCTGTCTCTCTCTCTCTGTCTATCTGTCTCTGTCTCTCTTTCGCCATCTGTGTGTCTGTCTGTCATTTTCTGTCTGTCTGTCTCTCTCTGTTTTGCCGTCTGTCTGTCTATCTTTTTTTCTGTCTGTGTGTCTATTTGTCTGTCTGTCTATCTCTCTTTTTCTGTCTGTCTGTCTGTCTGTCTCTCTTTCTCTGTCTGTCTGTCTGTCTGTCTGTCTCTCTTTCTCTGTCTATCTATCTGTCTGTTTCTCTTTCTCTGTTTGTCTGTCTGTCTGTCCCTGTCTCTCTCACTTTCACCATCTGTCTGTCTCTCTCGGTCTCTGTCTGTTTGTCTGTCTGTCTGTCTCTGTTTTGCCATCTGTCTGTCTGTTTTTTGTCTGTCTGTCTCCCTTTCTCTGTCTGGCTGTCTCTGTCTGTCTGTCTCTCTTTCGCCGTCTGTCTGTCTGTCTCTTGTTCTCTGTCTGTCTGTCTCCGTTTCACCGTCTGTCTGTCTGTCTGTCTCTCTTTCACTGTCTGTCTGTCTTTTTTTCTGTCTGTCTGTCTCTATCTCTCTCTCTTTCGCCGTCTGTGGGGGCGCTGTTTGAGCATGTGGCACCCTCGTTTATGTTTGAGGTTCTCATGGTTGGCCCCGCCACACCGGCCCACATGTCCCGTATATGTTCCATGTGACACGCCCCTCCGTCCAAAATGTGGTCCTTTGAAAATTTGCAAATGTCTGTTTCGGGTTATAAAGGGATTAAAAGCACTCGTACCGGCAGCTCCAATGGTCCTCCTGTGACGGGATAGGTTCTAAACCCTGTGCTCAGACCGGGGAGGTGACCCCCGTCGTCGCGTTTGGCGGCTCGTTCTCCGGTGTGAACGCACAGACGCTCGGCCCCCGCTGGCCGCCGCGGTGTGAAATTCCAACACCTTTCTGCCGTGCAAATCAACGGAGCCGGGCGGAACGGCGTCCAAACGCGACGGCGCGCTTAACGAACATCTGTGGCGCCGCTGCGCTCGCGGGGGAGTTCTTTATGAAAGGTCCATATAGCTATTATTACAGCTTTAAATAATCAGGGTAAATAAACAGTGTGCATTAGAGCGAGCGCGTCGTGAGAACTCATATCGTGTTTATTATGTTAATGGCACATGAAATTAAGATAAAGACCCCGAGCAACCCGAGTTAATTAATGGGCTTCGGGAGACGGCGCAAAGATGTTACTCATTTCGGCGGTACGAGGGCCATTCCGGAGTCCCGATTGCGCGGGTTACTCCCGTAGATGTACTGCTCGCAGTGAGTCGCCTCCATTAGCAACAAGCTGCTCGTTACATAAAGCAGCTAATTAAACATAATACAGGCCTGCGCTGGCTCATTAATGCACGCTGCTCCCCCCCCCCCCACAAGCTCGTTCAGATCCAGAACCCAGAGCCGAGAGACTCGCCGCACCGCAGATGGCGATCGGCGGCGGGGAAACCACGGACGCCGCTAATTAAATTCTATGTCTTCTTCGTCGGGGCGGAATTATTAATAGGAAGAAGCCTATACGGTTTGATCTGAAAGGTCACATGGTCCAATTAATTGGATTGTAAGATGAAAGCAGCTCAGATTCAGGACAAACCTGCATGCCGCTCCGGAAAGTTATCAGCACCCTCTGGTAACGATGTCGCGGAGCATTGTGGTTAATTAGTGTGACGCCGCCATCTGACCTCGAAACGAAGGGATGTTTTAATAATTCCGAATTCCGAGTAATGATTGTTAACGAAGCTGGAACGGCGGGAAAAGAGAGTTCAAGTGTATAGAACTATGAGAAGGGTATAGGTGGCGGACAAAGGTTTTTTAAACGAGGCGTGTCACATGGAACATATACGGGACACGTGGGCCGGTGTGGCGGGGCCAACCATGAGAACCTCAAACATAAAGAACATTTGAGGCGTGACTTACTGCCTGACTTTGAGAACGTGGCGTGACCTACTGCACTCTGCTGCCTGCAGACACACGGGACCGTGAGGATGCCACATGCTCAAACAGCGCCCCCATGCCTCACTGCCAGCAAAGAAGGAATAAGGCCCCCGAGCACCACGCCCTACGCTCAAAAATATTAAAAGGACCAAAGGCTGTAAACATGTGATCAGCAAATCACAGATGCACCTAACCACGGCACCACCGGAAACCCTGACGGATGTGGAGAACATGCACAACTCCCGCCCCGGAGTCCAACCCCAAACCTCGTGCCCTGAGAGGAAGGTTAATCCCGGCGTCCTTAAGCCCAACGTATAAATAGAAGAATTTCATTTAGCTCTAAAAGGCCAGCAGATGCACTCCACCTCCCCTTTTTTTTTTTTTTTTAAAGCCGTGACTTAATCCTCACCGAAGGTGTAATTAGTTTTAATTGGAGGCTCTTTGATGTTTCATACTGATGGTACTGTTGGTTAATAATAAAAAAATTAATTGTCGGTAAAAGTGACGGTTTCACAAGAATGACTGCATATGGTCAAGTTTGCCAAATCCAGCTGAAGGGGCGAGAGAGGGAGGGAGAGAGAGAGAGACAGGGTGGGTGGGTGTGTGGGTGCGGGGTGGGGTGGGGGTGCGACAGACGGGGGAGTGACGAGAGACAGATTGTGCATTCAGGAATGTGTAATGCTTTTCAGTGCGTGATCCTAATGGGCCTGTTTCAAATCCTGCTCTGCACTAATGGCTTCACAATTAGATTAAAAGCAGTCCGGCCATTTTCTACTCACGGCTCTTTTCATTCTGTCATCTGAATGTCATCCCCGTTCTGCTCGCTCGCAGGTGGGCATGTCTGACCTTTACTGCCCCCTCAGAAATCAATCTGCCGCCCATGCACGCCCCATGAGCTCGCACAACACTTTAAAAGCGTGGCGCCGAGGTGCATGTATGTGCAGCGTGGAGGTAGAACGTCATGTGGACATGCCGGTTTCTCGGGTGCATCTGAGGGCATGCACCCCCCCCCCCCACGGGCAACATGCACAGCGCTATGAAACAGGGAGTTCAATGGTAATACTGTACATTATACATAAATAGATTTTTGGGCGGCACGGTGGCTTAGTGGTTTAGCATGTTCTCCTCTCAGCGCTGGGGACTTCCAGTTCGATTCCCCATCTGGGTGGAGTTTCCATGTTCTCCCCGTGTCTGCGTGGGTTTCCTCCGGGTTCTCCGGTTTCCTCCCACAGTCCAAAAACATTGATCAATTGACAAATTCTCAAAATTGCCCCATATAGAGTGTGTGTGAGTGAGTGTGTGCCCAGTGATGGATTGGCGTCCTGTCCTGGGTCTATCTGCCCAGCGCCCGAAACGTTCTCCCCTAGATGGGCATGGTGAAACCCCTCCCCCCCACGACCCTGATAAAGAATAAAGCGGAAAATAATGGATGAATGAATACAATAGATATAAATATAGAATATAAATATAGCAGCATATAAAAAGTATAGAAATGGTACATGTGAGATGAGATGATGATGATGATGATGATGATGAGGAGCTCTGAATTTAGGAAATAACAGAGCGGCCCAAAGTGAATGATGACGAATGTCACCAGCTGGAACCGGAGAACCGAGAATTCAAATGTAAAGGAGCAGGAACAGAAGATCCAGCCTGCCCCGCCGAGTCTCAATCAACCTCAGTCTCCCACACACACACACACACACACACACACACACACACACACACACACACAATGCATTCCAATGGTAAGCCTCAATAATTCAGCACTAATTAAAACTGCTCCTGAATACACAACTGCTTGGAAAGGAGAGGAATCATCAATTCTGAGAGCCGCGCTTAGTTGTTGGAGCTCTGATTTATGTGTGTGTACACGTCCTCACACACACACACACACACACACACACACACACACACACAGCAAGAGTCCCATATAGGTCTACTAGCAGTAATCACATAATGTTGCATTAACATAACAATTATCTAACGTACCATCATTGGAGGGTTGGCACGGTGGCTTAGTGCTTGGCATGTTCTCCTCTCAGCGCTAGGGATTTCTGGTTCAAATCCCAATCTTGGTAATGTCACCATGTTCTCTCCGTGTCCGCGTGGGTTTCCTCCGGGTTCTCCAAATTGCCCCATATAGAGTGTGTCTGTGTGTGTGAGTGTGTGTCCAGAGATAGATTGGCGCCCTGTCCTTGGTGTATCTGCCCAGCGCCCGAAACGTTCTCCCCTGGATGGGCATGGGGAACCCCATGACACTAATAGAGGATAAAGAGGAAGATAATGGATGGAGGGATGGATACTATCATTGGAGAAGTTCCGTAATCCTGATGTTCTGGATCGTGCTGCAGGAGGTCCACGGTCCACACTGTGTCCGATATCGCTTGGTGTCCGATATCGATAGGTACTAGTTTGGAGAACCGGAAGAGTGGTATGAATTTTTGAGTAAGCATGTATGTAGTAACCACGCAACCATCTTCCCCTTTAAACATCTGCATTTGTAATCTGAAATTCACTCGGTCCCCCAAATCTTAGGGTGCAATGCGAGTCCGTAAGTTCCTGGAACAAAGATGTTACAGAGCAGGAGGAACCGAGCTCCTCCTCCTCCCCCTCCCCCCCCCTCTATTCCCGAGTTGTTTTTTTTTCCGATTTCACACCGTTCTAAGCCCCGAAATGTGTGTTTAATTAGGAGCCCGTTCAAATGGATTAACGCTCTCTGCCACGCCTAATAATATTCAAATTAGCAGTTTATCCACACGTGAAAAAAAAAATGGAAATAAGGCTACGTCCGATTTTATCCGGGGCGCCGGCGCCAACTACAAAAGCTCTCGTTGTGCTATCATCTCACGGATCTCGCGCCGGTCGGGATTCTTTATTGAGTCGCTCTCTGTGAGCCTGCCAGCATTGGGCCCTTTGAAAAAACAAATGCCCACAAAGGACGAGCAGATGAATTCATGGTTAAGGCGGGGTCCTAATTGAAGTCAATTCTGAGCAAACTTCAATTCCATTTCGGCAAGAGACCAGGGGTCCGGGGTGCGCCGGCCGAAAAGAAACGGAGCCGCCGGACGCGTAACGGCAACGATATTTAATAATTAAATCTCTTGCGAACGATGGCGGCTGAATGAAGTAATCTGCAAAAAGTGTGCGGCGTGATTTGCATAATTGACAGCGTGGGCCTCCGAGCAACTCTCTCTCACTGCCTCACACACACACACACACACACTCACACAATTATACAATAACAAGCCCACTACACACACACACCACCCCTCCGCCTCACCCAAGCCTCCCCACTTTCAAGTCTCCCCATAAATGAATAATGAAGATAATAAAAGATGTTTCTAAAATTGGGCACAATAACAGCAAAAATTTCATCAAGGGCCCCGCGCTCTGATTAATCTGCTCTTGCAAATCAGCGCGGCAAGGAGAGCCGCGGCGGCGCCACGTAGGAAGCGCGTGATTAACAACGCCGGGGACCGCCGGGGCGTCCAAGCGGGCCGCATGCGCCGTCGGCGCCGAACCCGCCGCCCCGAGCAGCGCGTACGACTTCCCGCCGTCACGCAGACGTTAACTGTTACGCTTCCGGGGCCTCCATTTATCTCTCGTCAGAGCCAAGTTCATTAGAGCTTAATAAAGAGGATGCGGAATATCGGAAACGCGCAGCGCGGGGCCCGAGGTGGTGCATCGGCGGCAAGACGTGAAGATTAACAGATTTACAGCAACTTTCTGGGCGTCAGACGCTCTTCCTCCGTCATGGCTGCGGGTTTTCGCTCAGGATGAGCGGCGGGGAAACGAATCTGGCATTTTTTGCAACTACCGACATCCAAAAACATCCCCGAGTACAGGCTTCAGGTTCGTCTCACTAATAGATGCAATAAATTAGCAACGTCATTATAAATTAACTTTTTTTTTTTTTTTTTTTAATTGAGGAGTAAAATCAGCCGTACAGCGGACAAACAAGAAAACAACAGTGAATTGCATTATAATACGATGTCCTCAAGAATTTTATATATTTCCATCAATTCATTATTCATTCATTCATTCATTCATTATCTTCCGCTTTATCCTCTATTAGGGTCGGGGGGGGTTCCCCATGCCCATTCAGGGAAGAACGTTTCAGGCGCTGGACAGATACACCCAGGACAGGACGCCAATCTATAGCTTGACACACACTCATTCACATAGACACACTCATATAGAGGGGCAATTTAGTGAATTCAATTGACCTTGATCCATGTTTTTGGACTGTGGGAGGAAATCGGAGAACCCGGAGGAAACCCACGCAGACACGGGGAGAACATGGAAACTCCACCCAGTTTGGGATTCGAACCGGGAATCCCTAGTGCTGAGAGGCGAACACGCCAAACCACAAAGCATATTATATACAGATAAAATAACAGGAATAAATGAACAAATACAAGTTATGTTAATTCAGTAAAAAATATTATATGTGTGTGTGTAGATAAATAATAATAGTATTAATTATATAAAAAATAAGTATATATATATATATATATATATATATATATATATATATGATAATTGAAAAAAATGAATAGATAAATATAAAAAAAAATGATAAACAGACAAGAAATATACATATACAAGTTTGTGTGTATGTGTGTGTATGCGCGCATGTGTGTGTATGGAGTGAGGAATAGGTTTTGTGGTTAGAGCTTTGTATACACTCTATATGGGGCAATGTGGAGCATTCAATTGACCTTGATCCATGTTTTTTGGACTGTGGGAGGAAACCGGAGAACCCGGAGGAAACCCACGTGGACACAGGGAGAACGTGGAAACTCCACCCAGATTGGGATTTGAACTGGGAATCCCTAGCGCTGAGAGGAGAACATGCTAAACCACTAAGTCACCGTGCCGCCTGCAGGAGGAGCCACTAAAACAAACTAATTGTCTTAATTGTAACATACTTGAACTTTTCCATAAAAACCTTTCCTGATGTTTTTGGGACGGGTTCTTGGTGCACGACTTGAGGGCCACCCTCCTCTCACAGGATGATGTTCTGAACGACGGAACCCGGATGTGATATGAAGGTGGAGTTTGTTTTTTTCCCTCTCCTCTCATCGTGTATTTGCATCGATTCCGTTTCGGAGTGATTGAGAGTTGAAATCATTAGTCATAATTGCAGCAAAAATAAGGCAGAATTATGCATCGGGTGTGAGGAACCCCCCCCAACCCCCGCCCCAACCCCTCCCCCTTAATCAAAAAGACAACAAACGAAAAAAAACAACAGATGGGCGATGAGAACGAGCTCGATGTGTGAGTTCTCAGCTGCTGCTCGCCCAACTGCGATTCGGCTCCATGAGTCAGAGAGAGAGAGAGAGAGAGAGAGAGAGGGAGAGAGAGAGGGAGAGCAGACGGATTTGGGGGGGGGGGCTGCTCTCTCTTTGACTCTCTCCATCTGAACTGTAACCAGTCTGTAATTCGGCGAGACAAAATGGGTAATGATATCTCGACTGTTAAAGCCCTCCACCTCGTTACCGCAGATATTAATAAAGATATCGCACCGCAACGTTTAAGGGAGACGAATCGCACAGAGTCGGCAGGAAATGAACTGCTGAGAGTCATTATTACATCACAGTGTCACTCACTCACTCATCTCATCGAATGGTAAAAAAAAAGCACATGTCAACGACTGGCTCGGGTTTCGGGGCACAGGGGGTCACTTTATTAAACTGTGCTGACTATAGTTCAACAAAAAGAGGACACCGGGGGGCAGGACGGGGGCATGGGGCAGACACCCGGTCGTCATTCGAGGCCGGGGGAGGGAAAGGGTGATGTGTGAGTATTAAAAAAATGAGCATTCATTCATTATCTTCCACTGTATCCTATATTGGGGTCGCAGGGGGGTTCCCCATGTCCATCTAGGGGACAACGTTTCGGGCGCTGGGCAGATACACCCAGGACAGGACACCAATCCATCACAGGGCACACACTCACACACACACACACACACACACTTGTTATGGGGCAATTTGGAGAACTCAATTGACTTGATCCATGTTTTTGGACTGTGGAAGGAAACCGGAGAACCCGGAGGAAACCCACGCGGACACGGGGAGAACATGGAAACTCCACCCAGATTGGGATTCGAACCGGGAATCCCCAGTGCTGAGAGGAGAACACGCTAAACCACTAAGTCACCGTGCCACTGAGATGATTATTAGTTCATTAATAAATGACTTGCTTTGATTACTGTTCTGAGTGTTTTGGGGGGTTTAATTCTTCGGTTCTGTTTCGTTAAATCATTAGACGGTGAGACGCATTAATTCATTTGTGCATTTGCTAATCCACTTACCCGATCAGGGTCACACAGGGATTGGGACCTATCCCAGAGCTCGTCGGCAGAACGCTGGGGAAACGCAGGGAAGCAGACACACACACTCATACATGCACAGGTTTTACATGGGGGCAATTCTGCATCTTTTTTGACCTTTGAGAATGTTTTTAAACTGTGGGGGGGAAACCGGAGCACTTTGAGGACACAAGGAGAACATGCAAATCTCCGCCCATTGAGGAATGGAACACATAACGGACCGTGGTCCAACTGATGACCATGTACTGTGTTAGTCTATTGATTCTGATGAACAGGTATCATTCAGGTGGATGATTATCGGCACTGTGGGGACATTGTGAGGGTGGTGGTGCCCTGTCAGGACTGCAAACTACGGTTTTATTGTTTACTTTTCCCGGTGACTTATCTTCATATTGCACTCTAAGGATGACCAGTCTACTATCTTCTAATTCATTCATTCATTCATTCATTATCTCCCGCTTATCCTCTATTAGGGTCGCGGTGGGGTTCCCCATGCCCATCCAGGGGAGAACGTCTCGGGCGCTGGGCAGATAGACCCAGGACAGGGTGCCAATCTATCACTGGGCACACACACACTCACTCACACAGACACACTCTAAACAGGGCAATTTTGAGAATTCAATTGACTTGATCCATGTTTCTGGACTGTGGGAGGAAACCGGAGAACCCGGAGGAAACCCATGCAGACACGGGGAGGACATGGAAACTCCACCTAGATAGGGATTTGAACCAGAAACCCCTAGCACTGATAGGAGAACATGCTAAACCACTAAGCCACCATGCCGCCCTATCTTCTAATTATTTCTTTATTATAATTTAAATTAGTTTTTTTTTTTTTATTTGTTTATTATTTTGTAATTTTTTAACTATAACTTGTTTGTTTATTTGTATTTTATGCCATTATTATAGTACCTCTAATCATTATTTGTTTATATATATATATATATTCATTCATTCATTCATTATCTTCCGCTTATCCTCTATTAGGGTCGCGGGGGGGGGTGTTCTCCATGCCCATCCAGGGGAGAACGTCTCGGGCGCTGGGCAGATAGACCCAGGACAGGGCGCCAATTTATCACTGGACACACACTCACTCACACAGACACACTCTATATGGGGCAATTTGAAGAACTCAATTGACCTTGATCCATGTTTTTGGACTGTGGGAGAAACCGGAGAACCTGGAGGAAACCCATGCGGACACGGGGAGAACATGGAACCTCCACCCAGATGGGGATTCGAACAGGGAATCCCTAGTGCTGAGAGGAGAACATGCCAACCACTAAGCCACCGTGCCGCCCCTCAGGTCCAACATGTTTTCATGTTTTCATTATGCATTACACATTCATTATGACCATTAAACATAAAACGCCTGACCAACAAGGAACGACCGCAAAATAAGGCTTTCCATGGTTTGTAGGACGGAATGTTCCAAATTCAGCTGCAGGTGTAAAATAATTCCCCCCCTAAAAAAAGGTCTTTGTGAAGTTCTTTGAAATCCACTTTCTTTTCATTTCGACCTCGTTCTACTTTGATAATTAAGGAATAGGAATGAGAACAGCGAGGTCCGCGGGAAGAAAAGTCATCCAGAGGTCAGCGGACTCTGAGGAACACATGTCCTCCACCCCCTGTGTGGTCTGCGCTCCCGTCTCCCCGTGTCCTCCGTCGGCAGATCTGACCTCGGATCTGTCGGCCAAGGCTTTATCGCCTGCCATGTCATTAGCACCGTAATCCCTGCCCTCATTAGTGTATTAATCAAAGCCCCGAACATCTGCGAGCACCGCAGATCAGTGTTAACACAAAGCCATGACGCACCAATGACACGCTCCCTCATTCAATGACAGCGGCCTTCTCCCTCGAGCGGCCCGCCGACCGTCCGTCCGACCCGCCGGGCCGCGCCGCAAATCAGCCGGGCCGCGCGTCACCCGGAGACCCGGTTTTAACCCCGGCCCAATTAAGGGAATGTAGGTTGGGAGATAAATGGCAGACGCCGGGGCAAATTAATTATCTGACCGGCAAGATGTTCCTCGTGCTGTTGGAGGGCTCGGGCAGACCGCGAGTGCCATATGGGCCGTGTGAGCAGCCCAGGTTTTTTTTTTTTTTTTTTGGGGTGGATGATGAGACCCCTCGGATTCTCACAGAGCTTTTCGCTGCAGTTCAACGTACGAGAACCCCGCTGATGTCTTCTTCGATAAAAAACTGTATTCTGTTATTTCTCTCCCATCTTGACCTTATGAACTGGGGCTTCGCTGTTTCGATGCGCAATGGCGCCCTCTGGTGGATTGAGGCTGCTTGGTTTTCTATTTACAAACAAAAGACACATTAAGAGCAAACGGTTCTCGGGACTTGGGCGGCACGGTGACTTAGTGGTTGGCATGTTCTCCTCTCAGCGCTAGGGATTCCCGGTTCGAATCCCAATCTGGGTGGAGTTTCCATGTTCTCCCCTTGTCCGCGTGGGTTTCCTCCGGGTTCTCCGGTTTCCTCCCACACTCCAAAAACATGGATCAAGGTCAATTGAATTCTCCAAATTGTCCCATATAGAGTGTGTGTGTGTGAGTAAGTGTGTCCAGTGATAGATTGGCGCCCTGTCCTGGGTGTATCGGCCCCCCCCCGCGCGTGACCCTAGTAGAGGATAAAGCGGAAGATAATGGATGGGTGGAATGGGTTCTCGGGACTCGGGAATAGAAACCAGGCAGGTTTCACTGTTTACATTGGCATGGTTGCCATAGACCACTAAAGTCCTGCGTCATCCTCGAGTCGTAATCATGTCCATATGGGGTTTTCCTAAAATTCTCCTTCATCACGTTCCGCGGTGCGTAAACATCTGCCAAAGGTTCCTTTTCTTCTTTACTTTCTAAATAATGATGTTATTTGGGAGGAATAATATTCATACTAACAGCACGGTGGCTTAGTGGTTGGCATGTTCTCCTCTCAGCACTAGGGATTCCTGGTTAGAGCACACACTCACTCACACACATTTACATTTACATTTAGTCATTTTGCAGATGCTTTTATCCAAAGCGACTTACAAATGAGAACACCACAAAGAAAACCAACTATACTGTAAATTCATCAAACCTGATTGTTATTTGATGCTGCGCCCCCCCTCCACCTTTTATTTTTTCTTTCTCTACAACAGGTATTTGTTAAAGAGATGTGTCTTCAGTAGTTTCTTAATAATTTGTAAAGAGGATAGACCACTGATGCCCTTTTTTTTTTAAACAAATGCATTGTTTCCACCTGGTTTCAAACCAGGGATCTTTCGCATGTTAGGTGAAAGTGATAACCACTACACTACAGAAACTGCATAACACACACTCCATATGGGGCAACCTGAAGAATTCAATTGACCTTGATCCATGTTTTTGGACTGTGGGAGAAAACCGGAGAACCCGGAAGAAACCCACACAGACACGGGGAGAACATGAAAACTCCACCCAGGTTGGGATTTGAACCGGGAATCCCCAGCACTGAGAGGAGAACATGCTAAACCACTAAGCCACCATGGTAGGCAAAATAGATTACCTAATTCATGCTTTTTAGTTGGGGCAATTTAGAGCAGCCACCTTACATTGAATACATTAAAGCACATGGACACGGGGAGAACATTGGAACTCCACCCAGATTTCCATGTTCTCCCCGTGTCCGCGTGGGTTTCCTCCGGGTTCTCCGGTGTCCTCCCACAGTCCAAGAACATGGATTCAAGGTCAATTGAGTTCTTCAAATTGCCCCATATAGAGTGTGTCGGTGTGAGTAAGTGTGTCCAGTGATAGATTGGCGTCCTGTCCTGGGTGTATCTGCCCAGTGCCCAAAACGTTCTCCCCTAGATGCCCCCCCCCGACCCTAATAGAGGATAAAGCTGAAGATAATGGATGGATGTAAGAAGAAGCTCCCCACTTCATCCATCAGTCATTAGCACAGGATCTCTTGCTGGTTACTGTCCTCCCCGCTCTAAACCCCGCTCTGGATTTTACCCATCAATTTTTTAAAGCCTCTTGAATAAAGAGACTGTCCCCGTCCCCTCCACCTGCCTCATGTTCCTGAAGGTTCCAGTATGAATATGAGATTTAGGCTCCGGCTGCGGCGCTCCGTGTGTTCGAGCTGAATAAATTCACAGGCGCGGCACTGAAACTGTAAACCTTCAGAACCGCAAACGCACATGAATGTTTCAGGTCAACCTGCCTGGACTTCATCTCATCCCTAAACAAACCCGCTGAGACCGGGACAGGTGGACGGTCAGTTGGTCCTGAATAACAGGCGTCCGCACGCCGCGTCTGCGCGACCAGCGCTGATGATTAAACACTGCGGGGATCAGAGATGTCAATGTGCAGGAAACCCGATAGCCTGTGAAGGTCAACACCAATGGTTAGAGTAGCAGACCATGGAGGGATGTTGCTGGATATGTTTTGTGGATATTGTCTCCCTCTGGTGGACGACTTGCTGAACTTCAGATACAAAACTATCAATTACACCCGCTGTCTCTTCATCCATCCATCCATTATCTTCCACTTTATCCTCTATTAGGGTCGCGAGGGATCCCCATGCCCATCCAGGGGAGAACGTTTCGGGCGCTGGGCAGATAGACCCAGGACAGGACGCCAATCTATCTCTGGGCACACACTCACTCACACACACACTCTATATGGGGCAATTTGGAGAATTCTGTTAACCTTGATCCATGTTTTTGGATTGTGGGAGGAAACCGGAGAACCCGGAGGAAACCCACACGGACATGGGAAGAACATGCAAACTTCACCCAGATTGGGATTCGAACCGGGAATCCCTAGCGATGAGAGGAGAACATGCTAAACCACTAAGCCACCGTGCCGCCCCCGTCTATTCATATTTTTTTTATTTTGCTTTATAATGATTGGGACCAGGGCGGCATGGGTGGAGTTTTTTTAATTAATTAATTAATTAATTAATTTATGTAATTTATTATTTTTTTTATGGATAAATTGCTGGGTGGCTTAGTGGTTTAGCATGTTCTCCTCTCAGCTCCGGTTTCCTCCCACAGTCCAAAAACATGGATCAAGTCAATTGAGTTCTCCAAATTGCCCCATATAGAGTGTATGTGTGTGAGTGAGTGTGTGCCCAGTGATAGATTGGTGTCCTGTCCTGGGTGTATCTGCCCAGCGCCTGAGATGTTCTCCCCTGGATGGGCATGGGGGACCCCCCCCCTCCCACGACCCTAATAGAGGATAAAGCGGAAGATAATGAATGAATAAATTGCCCATTTTCTACAAAATTTGATACTTTACAAGCAGAATTATTCATCCATTATCTTCCGCTTTATCCTCTATTAGGGTCGGGGGGTTCCTCATGCCCATCCAGGGGAGAAGGTTTCGGGCGCTAGGCAGATTCACCCAGGACAGGACCTCAATCTATCACTGGGCACACACTCACTCACTCAAACAAACACGCACTATATGGGCCAATTTGGAGAACCATGTTTTTGGACTGTGGGAGGAAACCGGAGAACCCAGAGGAAACCCACGCGGACATGGGGAGGACATGGAAACTCCACCCAGATGGGGATTCGAACTGGGAATCCCTAGTGCTAAGAGGAGAACATGCTAAACCACTAAGCCACCATGCCACACAAGCAGAATTAATTTAGGATAGTGTCATTTAAAAATATAGGAGTGTTTTTTTTTATATATATTTTTATATTTTTCTTGTTTGTAATATTGCAATATTATAATTATGATACACAGCTTTACTTTGAAACAATTACACACGTAAATATGATTATATACATATATATATAGTTTCTTCTGAGGGTGGCACGGTGGCTTAGTGGTTTAGCATGTTCTCCTCTCAGCTCTAGGGATTCCCGGTTCGAATCCCCATCTGGGAGGAGTTTCCATGTCCTCCCCGTGTCCACATGGGTTTCCTCCGGGTTCTCCGGTTTCCTCCCATAGTCCAAAAACATGGATCAAGGTCAATTGAATTCTCCAAATTGCCCCATATAGAGTGTGTCTGTGTGAGTGAGTGTGTGCCCAGTGATAGATTGCCCCCCCTGTCCTGGGTGTATCTGCCCAGTGCCCGAGACGTTCTCCCCTGGATGGACATGGGGGAACCCCCCGACCCTAATAGAGGATAAAGCGGAAGATAATATTGGGATATATTGTTTCTTCTGATATCATCTTTTATACGTCACTTTAAAAAGTTCGTCGTTGTAATATCTAAATCTAACCACTAGATGGTGCTGATATATCGAGTTTTTTAAGCAGCAGTGACTGAAGCACGTGATAAATGTGGTGTGTATTTAGAGAACTGCAGCGTTGTGTAAACGTCGTGGAGAAACGTAGCAACAGTTATAGACAAAAGGCAGAAAACCCCGATGCACAGCAACTTAAAGACTTACAATTAAAATACTAGGGTTTTAAGAAGGTTGACTGAAGGTTCTCGGGCGGCACGGTGGCTTAGTGGTTTAGCATGTTCTCCTCTCAGCACTAGGAATTTCCGGTTCGAATCCCAATCTGGGTGGAGTTCCCATGTTCTCCCCGTGTCCGCATGGGTTTCCTCCGGGTTCTCCAGTTTCCTCCCACAGTCCAAAAACATGGATCAAGGTCAAATTCTCCAAATTTCCCCATATAGAGTGTGTATATGTGGGTGAGTTTGTGCCCAGTGATAGATTGCCCCCCTGTCCTGGGTGTATCTGCCCAGCGCCCGAAACGTTCTTCCCTGGATGTGCATGGGGAACCCCCCCCCCCACCACCACCCGCGACCCTAATAGAGGATAAAGCGGAAGATAATGGATGGATGGACTAAAGGTTCCCAGCAGATGTTTTTGGAAAATAGTCCGTGTTTTTTCATTCATTGTCTTCCGCTTTATCCTCTATGGTCGTGGGGGGGTTCCCCATGCCCATCTAGGGGAGAACGTTCCAGGCGCTGGGCAGATACACCCAGGACAGGACACCAATCTATCGCTGGGCACACACTCACACACACACACACACACACACACACACACACACAAACTCAATATGGGGCAATTTGGAGACCTTAATTGACCTTGATCCATGTTTTTGGACTGTGGGAGGAAACCCGAGAACCCAGAGGAAACCCACGTGGACACGGGGAGAACATGGAAACTCCACCCAGATGGGGATTCGAACCAGGAATCCCTAGAGCTGAGAGGAGAACATGCTAAACCACTAAGCCACCGTGCCGCCTGAGTCCGTGTTGTTTAACATAATTCCTGGAACTCCATTATGATGTCATGACTGGTGGACGTGTTGTCTTCTGAGATGTCAGCAGCTCTTTGTCTGCAGTTCGGCTGCGGAGCATTCTCACTCTCAGGTAAGACATCTCCAGGCAAACCCAAGGTGGTGAGAGAGGACATGGTCAGTGGTGATGGAGGTGGCCTGAGAGGACACTCAGGACAGAACCAGCTGGAGAATAAAGATCCGCCGTAGATCCCTGAAAGGTCACAGCTAAATAAAGAGGAAGGCCCTGAGTGAGGGTCGCTCGTTCATTGTGTTGGGCTTTCTATAAAAAGTTCAGGGATTAGCTCACTAACCCTTAGCCCCCCCCCTCCCCCCCATGCCCTGTGGGTGCTGAATCATCAGTCTGCTCTCTGATACTCACCCAACATTCGGAAAAAAATTATAAATCTAGGGGAGAACGTTTCGGGTACACCAAGGACAGGGGGCCAGTCCAGTGGGCACCCACTCACACAGATACACACTCTATATGGGGGCAACTTAGAGCATTCAATTCACCTTTAGTCCATGTTTTACGACTGTGGAAGTGAAACGGAGAACTCTGAGAGAACCCACACAGAGAACATGGAAACTCCACCCACTGAGAGGCAAATGTATTAACTAACCAAAGCGCCACCATGCCGCCAATATTCGTAATGGTATCAAACTGAGATGATCCTGAGCCGGGGCGGCACGGTGACTTAGTGGTTTGGCATGTTCTCCTCTCAGCGCTGGGGATTCCCGATTCGAATCCTAATCTGGGTGGAGTTTCCATGTTCTCCCCGTGTCCGCGTGGGTTTCCTCCGGGTTCTCCGGTTTCCTCCCACAGTCCAAAAACATGGACCAAGTCAATTGAGTTCTCCAAATTTCCCCATACAGAGTGTGTGTGTGAGTGAGTGTGTGTACAGTGATAGATTGGCGCCCTGTGCTGGGTCTATCTGCCCAGCACCCGAGACGTTCTCCCCTGGATGGGCATGGGGAACCCCCCCCCCGACCCTAATATAGGATAAAGCGATAGATAATAGATGGATGGATGATTCCGAGTCGGGGCAGCACGGTGGCTTAGTGGTTGGCATGTTCTCCTCTCAGTGCTGGGGATTCCCGATTCGAATCCTAATCTGGGTGGCGTTTCCATGTTCTCCCCGTGTCCGCGTGGGTTTCCTCCGGGTTCTCCGGTTTCCTCCCACAGTCCAAAAACATGGATCAAGGTCAAATGAATTCTCCAAATTGCCCCATATAGAGTGTGTGTGTGAGTGAGTGTGTGTACAGTGATAGATTGCCCCCCTGTCCTGAGTGTATCTGCCCAGCACCCGAGACGTTCTCCCCTGGATGGGCACGGGGAACCCCCCCCCCCTCGTGACCCTAATAGAGGATAAAGCGGAAAATAATGGATGGATGGATGATTCTGAGCAACCTTACATCACCAATTATTAAATAATAATTGTTGCGTACACATTCGTACACACACTTTGCTTTCGTTAAAGCTGTTCTGTAATTGTTCTGATTATTGTTATGAGAGTTATGACATCACGTCCTGTGTTCTGCTCCTCGTTCAAAACTTTTGGAGGATCCTGTTGTTCAGTTGAAGCTGCAGTGTGAGAACCTTCACACAGCGACGAATCATTAGTCACGAGTATGAGGTAGTGTGTGTGTGCGTGTGTGTGTGCGTGTGTGTGTGTGTGTGTGTGTGTGTGAGTGTGTGTGTGTGTGGGAGGATGTAGTGCAGTACAGGTGTTTCTCACCACTCAGGTGGAACAGGTAGCTAGCAGCATGTTGTATCATGCTTTCTTTCCTGTCAGCAGTTAAACTTACAGTCAGAGCAACAGGTGCAAACAGCAGTGCAGTGACCTCTCTCGCTCACACTCTCTCTCTCTCACACACACACACACACTCATTCTGACCACACAATAACAACTGTGCTAAGTGAACCATCCCATCATGCTCTCTGACCCCAACCACCGAACCTCGATATCCATCCATCCATTATCTTCCGCCTTATCCTCTATTAGGGTCGTGGGGGGGGGGGTTCCCAATGCCCATCCAGGGGAGAACGTCTCGGGCACTGGGCAGATACACCCAGGACAGGACGCCAATCTATCGCTGGACACACACTCACACACAGACACACTCTATATGGGGCAATTTGGAGAACTCTGGAGAACCCGGAGGAAACCCACGCGGACACGGGGAGAACATGGAGCACGGTGGCTTAGTGGTTAGCACATTTGTCTCTCAGTGCTGGGGATTCCCATTTCGAATTCCAATCTGGGGGGAGTTTCCATGTTCTCCCCGTGGGTTTCCTCCGGGTTCTCTGGTTTCCTCCCACAGTCCAAAAACATGGATCAAGTCAATTGAGTTCTCCAAATTGCCCCATATAGAGTGTGTCTGTGTGAGTGAGTGTGTGTCCAGTGATAGATTGGCGTCCTGTCCTGGGTGTATCTGCCCAGCACTCGAAACTTTCTCCCCTGGATGGGCATGGGGACCCCCCCCCCCCAACGACCCTAATAGAGGATAAAGTGGAAGATAATGAATGAATGAATATACTGCGAACTACATGTGAGCCATGAGTGAGAAAGCATATGGTCCACATGTTCCAAAATACACCTGGTTTACATCTGGTAAAGGTTTGGCAGTGATACCTGAACGTGATCCACTCTCGGCGGCCGCATGGCCCTGATCTGGTGCGCATGTGGCCCACATCTCGCAACTTGAAGCAGACAACAAAGGTGGCATCCATGGGCCAGGGAAATTTTTCTTACTACGAAAAACGTACTTTAGCGCCGAATCCATTTACGTACTTCTACACTGCTGATTTAATTCAGAAAAAAATATCATTTTAACCTGATAAATAAGAGAGCATGCAGAAACACCATGCCAGACCTTTTAATAAGCAGCAAATGTTATTTCGGTTCCTGCGTTGCATTATTATAAGCTGGTAGACTGAAGCATGGGGAGATTATCAGGACTGATAGAGCACCACGCGCTCCGACACAGGAAGCCCAATTGTTACCACAGGAAGCGGCTGGCCTTTAGTTTCCTTCAGAGCTACGGAGCTGAAAAATTTGTGGTGAGAGTGGGTTTAAGAAGTGCGGCGCATGTCTGCGAGACAAAACCGCAGACGAAATAACGACAACAGATAGAGATAAATAAGAACCACAACCTAACCAGCCTAACCCAAAAAAACAAACAACTAAATATATATATACTGTATAGATAGATAGATAGATAGATAGATAGATAGATAGATAGATAGATAGATAGATAGATAGATAGATAGATAGATAGATAGATAGATAGATAGATAGGAAACCTTATGTCTTTAAAACCATTAAACACAGTGGTTAACACTCCTTCTGCAGTAACATGGTCCTGCATTAGGTTTGCATGTTCTCTCCATGTCTTTATGGGTTTCCTCCAGGAACTCTGGTTTCCTTCCATGTTCTGTTCTACTGGGTTTTTTCTGGGTTCCACTGTTTCTTTACATATATATATTCATTCATTTATTATCTTCCGCTTTATCCTCTATTAGGGTGGCAGTGGGTCCCCATGCCCATCCAGGGGAGAACGTTTCAGGAGCTGGGCAGATACACCCAGGACAGGGCGCCAATCTATCACTTGACACACACTCACTCACACACACACAAACTCTATATGGGGCAATTTTAGAACTCATTCATTCATTCATTCATTATCTCCCGCTTATTCTCTATTAGAGTCGCGGTGGGGTTCCCCATGCCCATCCAGGGGAGAACGTCTCGGGCGCTGGGCAGATAGACCCAGGACAGGGCGCCAATCCATTGCTGGGCACACACTCACTCACACATACACACTCTATATGGGGCAATTTTGAGAATTCAATTGACCTTAATCCATGTTTTTGGACTGTAGGGGGAAAATGGAGAACCCGGAGAAAACCCATGCAGACACGGGGTGAACATGGAACCTCCATCCAGATAGTGCTGAGAGGAGAACATGCCAACCACTAAGCCACCATGCTGCCCCAGACCAAAATCTCTGTATCCTATTAATACCTATAACATATATATATATATATATATATATATATATATATATATATATATATATATATATATATATATATATATAAGGCGGCTTGGTGGCTTAGTGGTTAGCACATTCGCCTCTCAGCGCTGGGGATTCCCGGTTCGAATCCCCATCTGGGTGGAGTTTCCATGTTCTCCCCGTGTCTGCGTGGGTTTCCTCCGGGTTCTCCGGTTTCCTCCCACAGTCCAAAAACATGGTTCTCCCCTGGATGGGCATGGGGAACCCCACCGCGACCCTAATAGAGGATAAGCGGAAGATAATGAATGAATGAATATATATATATATATATATATATATATATATATATATATATAAATATATATATATCCATTATCTTCCACTTTATCATCTATTAGGGTCATGGGGGGGGGGGTTCCCCATTCCCATCCAGGGGAGAACATCTCGGGTGCTGGAATCTATCGCTGGGCACACACTCACTCACTCACACAGACACACTCAATATGGAGTGATTTTGAAAAATTCAATTGACCTTGATTCATGTTTTTGGACTGTGGGAGGAAACCGATAATCCCTAGTGCTATAATATATATATATATATATGGCGGCACGTGGCTAAGTGGTTAGCAAATTCGCCTCTCAGCGCTAGGGATTCCCGGTTTGAATCCCCATCTGGGTGGAGTTTCCATGTTCTCCCCGTGTCTGCGTGGGTTTCCTCCGGGTTCTCCGGTTTCCTCCCACAGTCCAAAAACATGGATCAAGTTAATTGAATTCTCAAAAATTGCCCCATATAGAGTGTGTGTGTGAGTAAGTGTGTGCCCAGCGATGGATTGGCGCCCTGTCCTGGGTCTATCTGCCCAGCGCCCGAGACGTTCTCCACTGGATGGGCATGGGGAACCCCACCGCAACCCTAATAGAGGATAAGCAGGAGATAATGAATGAATGAATATATATATATATATATACACTCTTTGTCAGACTGCTAAAAATCATGCTGACAGAGTTATTAAACAATTGAATTTTCCACAAAAAAAAAACTTGTTGCTCGTGTGTTAGTATTAAAGTGTGTGTATTTGTGTAATTCTAGGGGTAAGGGGGTGAGGAGGGTGAGGCGGTGCTGAATCCTCTGGGGGGTGAGGTTTGGGAGCTCGGTGAGGTCGTTGAGGACGGAGGAAGCCTCCGGGACGCCGCTCAGTCCTCCCTCTGAGTGTATGGAGTTTCTGATCACATGACCGAAAGTGACCGATTCGCGCTGGATCCGGGGAAAGCGGTCCGATCAGGTCGCTCTCCGTTCCCCCCCTCCCCCGGTCTCCGCGGTGCAGATCGATCGGACTGATCCGATTCGGGCCCCTTTTTTCTCCCGAACGGCGGCCAACGCGGAAGCCTTTCTGCCCGGACTGGAGGAATTTTGGACGGGGAGAAGTTCGTTCAGCCGCCGATCTGGAGCTCGGGAAGCGCACTCCAAGCCATGGATCACCCCCGACCGGATTTTCTTTTATTGCTCGGGATTTAATCCCGCTTTTCATCGAGAGGGGTTCGGATTAAAGGACTTTTTTTTAGGGACCCGTTTGCTCCTTTTGATTCAAAGTTTTTTTAAGAGGGCAAAATGGCGGACGATTTCGTGCAGGTAAGAAGAAGAGGAAAAAAAACTTAAATGTTTATTTATTAACGTTAATGTTCGTTTCTAGCAGCGATTCTTTCAACTGTGCAATTAAAAAAAAAATCGAAACACGCGGTGCTTTGTATCGTAACTGCTTTACATTTACCACAAGCCCTTTTCCCCCACTGGAGCTTATAAGGCCTGTAGGAAATACGAGCCGAATCCTAAACGAAATCACGCTCCCTACTTAGGTGACCTACATAGGAGATGTGACCGCGCGCCTTTAGTACGGCGGGAGGCGCCCTCCGTTTGGACGAGCACTGTTTTTGGCATTCGATCGGCGACCAACTGTTGCTGGGCTTAACTGAGGAATTATCCCACACCGTTCGCTCCGAACTGAATGTCGTGGCTTTCGTTATTTCGTTATTTCGTTAAGCCACACGATGGAGAATGGAGGCAAGAAAATATGAAGTTAGGAAGGTTGTGTTTGCTGGAACTTCTGACAGCTGGAGCTCGGCGCCGTCCCACCCATGAGCTGTAGTGATTCTTTAAAGCTGAGGTAATGTTAATGCCCCGCACACACCCCATCACACGACCCCAAAAAAGCACACAAATACGACCTTGGAGTCGAAGAAATATTAGCTCTTCGGTGCAGCAAACAACTTTTTTTTTTTTTTTGTAGCAAGCAACGTTCAGAGTCCCAAAATGCTTATTAAAGTAGACACTTGGCTTTAAAACGGGGTGAAAACCAGACCTTAAGAACACTCTAAGGGGGGGGGAGAGTTTAGTCTTTTAACTTAATAAATGGCGTGGTTTTATTAAGAAAAACCTGCTAAATAGTCTGTCAGACTTTAATTCTAAAAGTATAGACGGCTTTAATGAGGGATGTTTATAACGTTGCCATCTTAACATCATACATAAGGCATGATTATGTTTTTTTCCCCCATCCATTCATTATCGTCTGCTTTATCCTCTATTAAGGTCGCGGGGTGGGGGTGGTTCCCCATGCCCAGCAGGGGAGAAGGGAGACAGGGCGCCAATCTATCACTGGGCACACACTCATTCCTACAGACACACCCTACATGGGGCAATTTGGAGAATTCAATTGTCCTTGATCCATGGGTTTGGACCGTGGGAGGAAACCGGAGAACCCGGAGGAAACCCACGCGGACACGGGGACAACATGCAACAAAGTCCACCCAGATGGGGAGCCGAACCAGGTATCTCTAGGGCTTTATAGTTTTGTTTTAGGGTAACGTTAAGGCTTTAGTCCTCAAATCCATCTATTATTTTCCGCTTCATCCTCTACTTGGGTCATGGGTTGGTGTGTGTGTGTGTGTGTGTGTGTGTGTGTGGGGGGGGGGTCCCCGTGTGCATCCAGGGGAGAAAAGGTTTTGGGCGCTGGGCTGCCAATCTATTGCTGGGCACACACTCATTCATACAGACACACTATATGGGGCAATTTGGAGAATTCAATTCACCTTGATTCATGTTTTTGGGAGGAACCCGGAGAACCCCCACGCGGATATGGGGAGAACATGGGAACTCCACCTAGATTGGGATTCGAGGCACTGAGGGGTGATTGTGCTAAGCACTAAGCCACCTCAAATCATGTTTAAATCATCAGTTTGGGGAAGGCCCTTTCGTGTCCCTGCCCTGCTGTAAGTGCGATGTAAACCTAAAAACAAGGTGTAATGATTTTTTTTGCTGATATTCACAATCCCTTTCAGATTATTAACCTCAGACGCTCTAGACTCTGTGGGGTGAATGTGTTATATGCAAATCAGATTGCTTTCGCGGTCATCGGTGCCTGACGCCACAAATATTACTGCTGCTGTAAGGGCACAAATTCCCATGGACATGCTGGTTTGCTGGTTGTTATAGTAACATTGTGAGTTGTTCTTGTCAAACATTTACGTGTTATCTTTATTTATCAAGGTAGTAAACAGATTTCTTTATAAATTCCGAAATGTAAAGCTGTTACAACTCATTAAAACATCACGTGATGGCGCAGTGGGTAGCGCTTCTGCCTCACGGCAAGATCATGAGTTTGCATTCATTTCACTCATATTTTTTTTTCCTCCCTTGTGAAATTTTGTATGTTCTCCCCACATCTGTGTGACTTCTAACAGATGTGCAGAAGCATAGGGCCAGTCTAGAAACCAGGCTTGTAACCTGAAGGTCTCCGATTTGATTTCCAGTCCCACCATGAACTACGGCTGAAGTGCCCTTGAGCAAGGCACCTAACCCCATTTGCTCAAGGGTGCGATGTACAGGGCACATGTGCTCAGTTCACTCAGTGTGTGTGTGTGTGTGTGTGTGTGTGTCTTTCACTGTACAGATGGGTTAATAATGGAGGACCAATTTCTCTTAATGTAAGTACAGTAGACAAAATCAATCACTTTATTACTTGATCACATTATTGGTTTAAGGGCGGCATGGTGGCTTAGTGGTTGGCATGTTCTCCTCTCAGCACTAGGGATTCCCGGTTCGAATCCCAATCTGGGTGGAGTTTCCATGTTCTCCCCGTGTCCGCGTGGGTTTTCTCCGGGTTCTCCAGTTTCCTCCCAAAAACATGGATCAAGTCAATTGAGTTCTCGAAATTGCCCCATATAGAGTGTGTGTGTGTGTGTGTGTGTGTGCCCAGCGATGGATTGGCGCCCTTTCCTGGGTCTATCTGCCCAGCACTCGAGATGTTCTCCCCTGGACCCCACTGCGACCCCAATATAGGATAAAGCGGGAGATAATGAATGAATGAATGAATTATTGGCTTATTTACCTCTTCAGAATTCAGAGGATCAATAATGTACAGGAGAAAAATATACACCGAAGGAAAGTTTTCAGGCTCTGGATATATTTATTTAACCGCAGAACCTGATGGAGAACCATATCTGGACGTAACTAACACGGCACCGACACACCTACCAAATGACGATGCGACTTCAGCGATCTAATAAGAAGCTCTGTCTTCGAGTAAAGCTGCGAGATGAAATCAGACTGAACCAAATCTATGACTTAAAAGTAAAGAGTAAAGAGAAAGCTACCATGCTCTGCAGGAATAAACAAAAGCTACGTTTCTAATAACTCTCTGAACATTAGTACTAGTTTTGATCTGGTATATACTGTTTAACTGGTAAAGCAGTAGGCGCTGTAAGTAGGCAAGTATGTAGTAACCATTTGACCGTGGCCCCACCCTAAACTGTTAAAAAATATATTTATTTTGGTCGTTTAGCAGACGTTTTTATCCAAAGTGACGTACAAATATCCCAATTTGTTTGGGATTAGAGCCCAGGGTTGGTACAGCATCCCCTGGACCAATGAATGTTACGCTCCTTGCTCAAAAAGACACTGGAAAACTATATGTGAGTCCATTAAGGGGGTCCTGCAGGACGGCCAGTCCAACCTACTACTACACCCCCTCCACTCTCTCATGATGGAAAAAAACTGATGCAGATCATAAAGTTTTTCTTGAAGTGTGAGAAGATCAACCTCCGAAAATAAATCCCTCTTCGCTCCGAGCTCCTTTTTCTTTATATACATTCGAAACAATGTGTACGTCTGTCCGTCCCACCAGCTGTCGGATTTTGGCTTTGTTTGGGGTAAGGGGTGAGTACAGTCCAAATCTATTATTAGCGGCATATCCTGTAGAACCATCACCCCCCCCCCACACACACACACACACTCACACTCTCAATCCTCAGCTCTGTAAGTGAGTCATTGTGTTGAATCACACACAATACACACATTTAAAACTTTATCGATCTCTCTGTCTGTCTCTTGTTTTTTTTATATATAAATATAAATACATTTATAAATACATTTATAAACTAAATAAAATGCTTACGAGAACACTGAGGTCAAAATCACAGCTCCGGACTCGTTTTCTGTAAACCCTGAAAACTGACCCACTTCTTGTGAACACAATCTAAAAATATCTTGGCGCGATACGAAGTAATAAGAACTGAATCGCGAGTCGTTTTAGGAGCGTCGTGTCATTTTAAGGGTTTTGGAGTCGATGTCCATGTTTATGTTATTGTTCATATTTTATTGATTTATTGACTTAAAGGTGAAGATTGTGAACAAAGCGTGGGTTGTGTAGTTCGGGGTTAGTGTGAGGTGTGTTTGTGTACTGAGTGTGGGGAGGTGTGTTTACCGTGCGGGCCTGTGCTGTGTGGGGTGTGTACTGTGGGTCTTGTCAGGGGGTGTACTGTAGAGGCTGTGTGTGATATGGGCTGTGTGCGGGGGAGGGGTGTGTGGGGGTGTCCCATCTTGTCGATTTTGTGTGTGTGTGTGTGTGTGTGTACTTCTGGATCTAGTGCACTGTGTGTGTGTGTACGGCCTAGTGCACTGTGTGTGTGTGTGCACTGTGTGTGCATTGTTGTGTGTGTGTGTGTGTACCGTGGGGTTTAGTGCACTGTGGGTTGTTTGTGTGTGTGTGTGTACTATGGATTGTGTGTGCGGGTCTGTGTACTTTGTGTGTGTGTGTGTGCACGTGAGCTGTGGGGTCTGTGTACTGTGGTTGTGTGTATATGTACTGTGCGGTCTAGTGCACTGTGGGATATGTGTGTGTGTGTACTGTGGGGTCCTGTGTAATGTTTGTGTGCATGCGCTGCGGATTCTATGTACTGTGGTGGTGTGTGTGTGTACTGTGGGGTCATAGTGCATTGTGGGGTTTGTGTGTTTTTTGTGTCATTGGGGTGTGTGTGTGTATGTTTGTGCACATGCGTGCTGTGGGGTCTAGGGCATTGTGGGTCATGTGTGTATCTGTACTGGGGGGGTCTAGTGCATCATGGGTTGTATGTGTATTTGTACTGGGGGGGTCTAGTGCATTGTGGGTTGTGTGTGTGCTGTGGGGTCTCGTGCATTGTGGGTCGTGTGTGTGCTGTGGGGTCTAGTGCATTGTGGGTCGTGTGTGTGTGTGTGCGCTGTGGGGTCTAAGGCATTGTGTGTGCGTTGTGAGTTGTGTGTGTACTGTGGTAGTTCTTGTTTTGGTTCCTTCGCAATGTTCAGACATTCACAAGTTGAACTCTTCTCTTTAAAAGCAGATCATCACATCACTGCAGCACCGTTCATTTCATCATCACAGTCATCACTGCAGCACCGTTCATTTCATCATCACAGTCATCACTGCAGCACCGTTCATTTCATCATCACAGTCATCACTGCAGCACCGTTCATTTCAT
>JAFMOD010000303.1:571369-627933 GCA_019802435.1 Corydoras maculifer | reverse complement strand
CACACACACACACACACACACACACACACACACACACACACCTTTTGGAAGTCAGATATAGAGACTATATAAAGCATTGGACTTACAGCTTCATGCATCATTGTTTTTTTGAAGTATATGCATGTTTTGCTTTGATTTTCCATCCATTATCTTCCACTTTATTCTCTACTAGGGTCGTGGGTGGAGAGGGGTTCCCCATGCCCATCCAGGGGAGAACGTTTCGGGCGCTGGGCAGATAGACCCAGGACAGGGTGCCAATCTATCACTGGGCACACACTCACTCACACACACACACACACATTCTATATGGGGCAATTTGGAGTACTTAGTTGACTTGATCCATGTTTTTGGACTGTGTTGAGAGGAGAACATGCCAACCACTAAGCCAACCATGGCTTTGTTTTTTTTTTATTAAAATATAAAAAAAATATAATAATATGGACGGCACGGTGGCTTAGTGGTTAGCATGTTCTCCTCTCAGCGCTAAGGATTCCTGGTTCGAATCCTAATCTTGGTGGAGTTTCCATGTCCTCGCCGTGTCTGTGTGGGTTTCCTTTAGGTTCTCCGGTTTCCTCCCACAGTCCAAAAACATGGATCAAGGTCAATTGCCCCATATAGAGTGTTTCTGTGTGTGTGCCCAGCGATAGATTGGCGCCCTGTCCTGGGTGTATCTGCCCTGCGCCCGAAACGCCCGAGGCGCATTGGGACCCCCCCTAATAGAGGATAAAGCAGAAGATAATGAATGAATAAATGAAAATATAAGAATAAGATGCAGAGCCAGAGAAGCCGGTGAGGTAATGGATCTCACCTGTGTGTTGTCTGTTGATAATCTGGGGGTCTGTGTCCCAAACTAGTTCCTATACGGAGACCTAAAACCAGGGGAACCATTACTTTTCCAACCCTGTTATTCTGTCCCATTGTTTAAAGTTAAAACCTTTAAATCATTTGAATGTCGTGGGGCCAAACGTGTAAGGTGAGCCGCAGAGGTTTGGATCTCAAAGGGCCGCGTGCGCGTTTGCTGTAAGCATTGTGATGCAGTACGTGAAACGGAGCGTCATTGTAAACTCTCGCTCTTTAATGTGACGCCGGCCGCCGTGGCGCGGCTCTGACGGGTGGGTTCAGTTCGGGTCGGGTGGGGTCTGCCTGGCCGTGCACCGAGAACCCCGCAGTTTGAACGATGCACACTGTTTTCTTTGTCGTTCTCCCAGCTCCGCATCCAGCGATCCAGCGCCTTTCAGCGTTATATACAGCAGCTGCAGGTTTAAAAGCCGGGCCGCCGAATAAAACCCAGATGTCGTGACGTTATTAGATCGTGCGCACAATGTGTATATTGTGCGTGTTTATTGTGCGGTGTCATGTGACCGATCGGCCTCGTGCTTCGCAGGAAGCCTGAGTTTATGGAGGTTGTAATTTGGCATCTGCTGCTGATTTATTAAAACGGCTTTTACCTTCGTCGCTCGGCCTCGGCGTGAGTGCAGGGACTCGAATGAGCTTTAATTCTCCTCTATATCAGCGAGTATATTATTCGTCCATCCATTATCTTCCGCTTTATCCTCTATTAGGGTCGTGGTTCCCCATGCCCATCCAGGGGAGAACATTTCGGGCGCTGGACAGATACACTCAGGACAGGACGCCAATCTATCACTGGGCACACACTCACACACACACACACTCTATATGGGACAATTTGGAGAACTCAATTGACTTGATCCTTGTTTTTGGACTGTGGGAGGAAACCAGAGAACCCAGAGAAAACCAACACAGACACGGGGAGAACATGAAAACTCCACCCAGATTGGGATTCGAAAAGGGAATCCCTAGCGCTGAGAGGAGAACATGCTAAACCACTAAGCCACCGTGCCGCCGTGAGTGTATTAATCGAATATTTAGATTTTCCTGCTTTTACTGGAAAGAGTGCGTTGGATTTACCAGGTCGCTGGAAATCAGAGATTATTCATGAATCTGATAAACTGTTACTGTGGACGCCGACATGTCCAGTGGAAGCGCTGGTGCCGTCAACATTCCCAGCTGGTCACAACATCTGTGGGTAGCGATGACGTTTCACAAACTTAAGCCGATCGTTCATTTCACATCAGCTGTCACTCAGGCGTCGTTCGTCTGCCGAGGGGAAAGTGACGGCAGTCCTACGTCCACGTGTCGTCCGTAATGTGCTGCGTTCACGAGCCTGTAATAACAGCTGCGTTCAGTTTCAAACTACGACGCGAACAAGAACCAATGATAATACACAACCTTAAGTGTCTTATTGCCTTCATAAATAATACTACTAATAATAATTCCCGGGGCGGCACGGTGGATAAGTGGTTGGCACGTTCGCCTCCGCTCCAGGGATTCCCGGTTCAAATCCCCATCTGGGTGGAGTTTCCATGTTCTCCCCGTGTCCGTGTGGGTTTCCTCCGGGTTCTCCGGTTTCCTCCCACAGTCCAAAAACATGGATCAAGTCAATTAAGTTCTCCAAATTGCCCCATAGAGAGTGTGTGTGTCTGTGTGAGTTTGTGCCCAGCGATAGATTGGCGCCCTGTCCTGGGTGTATCTGCCCAGCGCCCAAAACGTTCTCCCCTGGATGGGCATTGGGAACCCCCCCCACGACCTTAATATAGGATAAAGCGGAAAATAATGAATGAATGAATAATTCCCGGTTCGAATCCCCATCTGGGTGGAGTTTCCATGTTCTCCCCGTGTCCGCGTGGGTTTCCTCCGGGTTCTCCGGTTTCCTCCCACAGTCCAAAAACAATTGAGTTCTCCAAATTGCCCCATATAGAATGTGTCTGTGTGAGTAAATGTGTGCCCAGCGATAGATTGGCGCCCTGTGCTGGGTGCATCTGCCCAGCGCCCGAGACGTTTCCCCCTGGATGGGCATGGGGACACCCCCCCCCCCCCCACGTGACCCCAATAAAGGATAAAGTGGAAGATAATGGATGGATGGATGGATGGATGGATGGAATAATAAATAACAAGGTTTAATTCATAAATACGTTCATTGAAAGCAAAATTGTTAATAAACTGGTCTTTCACAACGTGATCTAGTCCGGTTTAAAGTGAACGCTGATCGCTGAGTAACAGGGTTCTCTCATGATCAGATACTGCCTAGTGGCCAAATTACAGAACACAGTTTATAAAACAGTGTAACAGTTTAGTGATCTTTTTTTATATTAATCTGTGTTTTATGATTTATAATAACGTATTGTATATCACGTATTGATACGAATGTGATGCGCTGAGAGGTGTCTGTTATTGTTGATGTCACAGCTGGACAAATGGCATTATAAATGACATTAAGTGGATTCGCAGACACTTTTATCCAGCGTGACATCGTGGGAGAACAACGCAGTTTAATAAGTTAGGAAGTAACCGGCTGTTATCGCCCTGACCATCTAAACTCCCTCACCTTTTGCGTTTTCTTTTGATGAAATGCATGAAAAGTGCACTAGTGGAGGGGTGTGTCTTCAGGTGCTGCTGAACAGAACCCAAAGTTAACAGAACAGAACTGGGGAGGTCAATTAACCTTTAACCAGCGTGAAAATCACGGACAGTGAGGTCGACGCACCAGACGGCGTTACCAGTGACACGGACTGTCGGTATCAGGGGGCAGATCTAGAGCTTGACCCATAGAAACCCAATCATGGACCCAACCACTAATACGTCCTATGCAGCCACACTACATTTACATTTACATTTAGTCATTTAGCAGACGCTTTTATCCAAAGCGACTTACAAATGAGAACATTACAAGTCAGAAGTTATGGAGAAAACCAACTATACTGTAAATTTATCAATCCTGATTGTAATTTAATGCTGTTCCCCCCCCTCCACCTTTTATTTTATCTTAAAACTGTTTAGTGATTCTGTCTTACGGACAGAGTTGGGGAGATCGTACTATCATGTTGCAGTGGTGAACGCCATGGACTGAGAATCAGCTCCTAGGTGAGATCATCACTGGAGCGAAGTGAACGAGTCGGAGTGTATTTTAAAAAGATAGAGTGAAGGTAGGAGGGGGAGGATCCAGAAATGGTTCTGTAGATCAGAATCAGTGACTTGTACTGAATGCAGCAGCTACAGAGAGCCAATGGAGGGACATGAGTGATGCAGAGACATGAGTTCTCTTGGGTGGTTGAACACGAGTCGGGCTGCAGAGTTCTGAATTAGTTGAAGAGGTCTGTTTGAGGAAGCCGAGATACCGGCAAGTAGCGCATTACAATAATCAAGCCGGGATAGGACTAGGGCTTGAACGAGCAGTTGGGTAGCGTGGTCAGTCAAGAAGGGTCTGATCTTCCTTATGTTGTAAAGAAGGAATCTGCAGGAACGGGCGGTTTTGATCACATGATCAGAGAGTTCTATTGTGACACTCTTGAATTTCTTGATTGATCTTCTTGGGTCTTCTTGGGATCTTCTAGGCGTTCACGTTGATGGCAGGTCTGTCTTTTACTCCATAAACAATAATGAAGCCGTGATGGATTATGCTGCTGTGTTATTACGTTCTACTTAAAGATAAGTGTGGAACCACATGTTCATCATGAAGCACAAAAAAAAAAAAAAAGTTCCTTTTTGGGACTAGAGGAGGAACCGGTTTCAGTTCTTGTGACCTCATCTTTAAGAATGCAGAGAAAGGAAGTGGACCGTCGCTCTCTTCCTGGAGCTTTTAAACCGAATCTGCTTTCGTAGCTTTATTTTAGGAGCAGCTTATCCCACCTCGGGCTACTAAGCCGTTAGGTGTCGGCTTGCCCGGGTCAGTCTGAGATTAGAAAGCCGTGGGGTTGTGGTCAGTCGTTTAGTAAAAGCCTACAGAAGGCGGTAGCACCAAATTTACATTTTGGGTTTGAGTAGTGGGCTCGGTTAGTATCAGATGCAGGAGATTTAGTGACATGTTTTTCGGTTGCAGTGTTTGTGGGATGCACGAGTAATAAAGTAAAGAACCCAGAATTATGTCTTCATGAATATTAAACCAGGAAAACTTTTAAGGAGAGCAAAGTGGATGGTATTGGCCTCCCATTGACCTCAGGCGGGACAGACCGGGGCAACCGGGGTCTATTTTTTGTTAATATCTGTATTTAACTGAAAGAAGATTAGTGTAGAGGGCATGATCGCTTAGTGGTTAGGGCATTGGGTTGTCAATTTAAAGGTTGTGGGTTCAAATCCCAGGTCCACTAAAGTTACCAATGTGTATTTTATCTGCCCCTATTACTGAAGGGATGCTGTGGCCAATCCTGTGCTTTTGATAAAGCCTTTTCTAATGACTGAATGAAATATAAATGTAGAATATACAGACTCTTTCCAAAAAAATTAAATATCATAGAAAAGTTGACTAATTTAAATAATTTCATTATTAGATTATAGATTCAGGGCCCTAGGGATTCCCGGTTTGAATCCCCATCTGGGTGGAGTTTCCATGTCCTCCCCGTGTCTGTGTGGGTTTCCTCCGGGTTCTCCGGTTTCCTCCCACAGTCTAAAAACATGGATCAAGTCAATTGGGTTCTCCAAATTGCCCCATATAGAGTGCGTCTGTGTGAGTGAGTGTGTGCTTAGCGATAGATTGGCGTCCTGTCCTGGGTGTATCTGCCCAGCACCCGAAACGTTCTCCCCTGGATGGGCATGGGGACATACCCCCCCCCCCCTCTGCGACCCTAATAGAGGATAAAGCGGAAGATAATGGATGAATGAAATGAGATTCAGGGCCCACAATTTAAAAGATTTGAACAAATAAATACTTAAAATCATTTAAATTGTGGGACCTGAATCTAAAATCTAAGAAGATTGAACTTTTTAAATGTAATAATGGAAATGAATCACCGTTTCTATGATGTTGAAATTGTAATTGTAATTGCTGTGTTGGGACGTCACCGATGGCAATGGAGGAGGGATTTTATTGTGTTCTTCACGTTCTACAGTCCAGCTTCTGGTTCTGACCCTTCTTGGAGGTTAAGGTGTGTATATGTATGTGTATATCTATATATATAGTAGTAAACTAAGCACACAATAGATGGCGTTTACACAGTGAGCTCATTATTTCAAAATATCTTTCGAGCTCTGATTTTAGCATTTGAGTGTTTGGGTTGTGTTTGGTGACTCAGCGATTTTAATTTCTGAAAGAACAATAAGAGGCACTTCAATGAGAGTCTGCGAACCGATACAGCGAGGTATCACACAATCTGTTTGTTGCCGCAGTACAATGTGTTTCAGCTTACCAAAAAAAAAAAAACCCACAATGCAGTTGAGAAGAGCACTATGTGTCCTGCCTCTGACCCTGATCAGCCCTCTGAATCATCCACCTCATCCACATCAGCTGGGATCTTCTGCCCCGCCAACAGAACGGGAATGATTTTTTGTGTATTTTGTGTGTAATATGTTTGTTTTAGTGTGAATTCTGGCTTCTCTTTTGTACTGTCCATCCATTATACATCCATTATCTTCTGCTTTATCCTCTATTCAATGTTGTATTTATATTTGTAGTGCTATATTATATATATTTATAGTTGTATACTATATTTCACATTTCACATAGCAATACGTGTAATTCTCATTTTCTTCTTTAAAATTTAAATTTAAATACAACAATTAAAATAACAGGGTAATCGGGGTCCGTGAACCATAATTTCCTTTTTATCTCATGTAACACATGTAACAAAAATTTCTTGAATCTTGAATATTAGGGTCACGGGGGGGGGGGGGCATGCCCATGCCCATGCCCATCCAGGGAAGAACGTTTCGGGCGCTGGGCAGATACACCCAGGACAGGACGCCAACCTATCACTGGGCACAAACTTACTCACACAGACATGCACACACACACACACACTCTGTATGGGGCAATTTGGAGAACTCAATTGACTTGATCCTTGTTTTTGGACTGTGGGAGGAAACCGGAGAACCGGGAGGAAACCCACGCGGACACGGGGAGAACATGGAAACTCCACCCAGATTGGGATTCGAACAGGGAATCTCTAATGCTGAGAGGAGAACGTGATGACCACTAAGCCACCGTGCCGCCAGTCTTTTGTACTGTATTTTATCTATTGTAAAGCACTTTGTTGCTGGTCTTGTAAAGGTACAGTTTAAATAAAAACTTACTTACTGAGTGACTAACATGGCAGATCCAGCTCTGGTCTTCGGGTGTGTGAACGTCCTCACGCGCTTTCTCCATTGCTTAAAGTAATGGCACATCAATTGTGTATAAATGAAACTGCCGTTATCTCATGCGGCAGCTTGCTCTGGCTCCCCTATCTTGTGGGAGGATAAGGGTCAAGGAGTCTTCGCAAATGTGGAGGGTTATAGTGCATGTATGACCCCCCCCCCCCCCAGCCCTTTATAACTACTGTAAAGTTTAGATCATAAAAAAATCAGTTTGTTGATGTTCGATGTTCTGATGGAACAGTGTGATGGTGCTGTAGCCTAAAATCTGGATTTGTGTCTGACAGGGAGACGTTCGAGCCCAGATGGTGGCGGAGCGTCTTGGCCTGATGGGACTGAGCATGGACCTGTCCGACACCATGGTGCAGCAGAAGCTGGACGAGATCAAAGACCAGATAAAGCGTGAGCTGCGCAAGGAGCTGAAGATCAAAGAGGGAGCGGAGAACCTGCGCAAAGTCACCACGGATAAAAAGAGTCTGGCGTATGTGGATAACATGCTGAAGAAAAGCAACAAGAAGGTGGAGGAGCTTCACCAAGAGCTGCAGGAGCTCAACGCCCACATTGTGGTCAAGGACCCCGAGGAGCTGCTCGGTACAGCTTACACCTCACGCACCTTATTCTGTCTTTATATTAGGTCTCTAAAATTAAACGATACAGACGTACCGCCTTAACCCAACCACTGACACAAACTATACAAACAAGAACGAGAAAAAAATAAAAATAATATATATATATATATTACAATTTTTATTAAGCTATTATGAATCAAAAGAAACTGGTGTGGTGGCTTGATGGTTGGCATGTTCTCCTCTCAGTGCTGAGGATTTCCGGTTCGAATCCCAATCTGGTTGGAGTTTCCATGTTCTCCCCGTGTCCGCGTGGGTTTCCTCCGGGTTCTCCGGTTTCCTCTCACAGTCCAAAGCATGGATCAAGGTGAATTGAATTCTCCAAATTGCCCCATATAGAGTGTGTCTGTGTGAGTGAGTGTGTGCCCAGTTATAGATTGGCGTACTGTCCTGGGTGTATCTGCCCAGCGCCCGAAACGGTCTCCCCTGGATGACCCTAGTAGTGGATAAAGTGGAAGATGATGGATGAATGGAATCAAAACAAACTATGTTAAAAAATTAATTGCTGCAAAAAGCCAAACATAGCTATTAAAAATTTTTTTTATTTAACAAAACTACTGAAAAAAATACTAAACTACAGCAAAAATTAAGCTACTGCAATAATTAAACTACAGCAGATAACTCATTCATTCATTATCACCCACTTTATCCTCTATTAGGGTCGCAGTGGGGTTCCCATTGCCCATCCAGGGGAGAACGGGCATATACACCCAGGACAAGGGCGCCAATCTATCGCTGGGCACACACTCACACACACTCTATATGGGGCAATTTGGAGAACTCAATTGACTTGATCCATGTTTTTGGACTGTGGGAGGAAACCGGAGAACCCGAAGGAAACCCACGTGGACACGGGGAGCAAATGGAAACGCCACCCAGATGGGGATTCGAACCAGGAATCCTTAGCGCTGAGAGGAAAACATGCTAAACCACTAAGCCACCGTGACGCCCCAGATATTACATTTACATTACATTTGGTCATTTATTGGACGCTTTTATCCAAAGCGACTTACAAGATGAACACAGGGTTAATCACAACATTCCTGGAGCAATGAGGGTTAAGGGTCTTGCTCAAGGACCCACATTGGTAATTGCAGTGGACCTGGGATTTGAACCGCCAACCTTCAGATTGATAGTCCAACGCCCTGACTACTGAGCTACCGCGCCATATTAAACTACAACACAAATTAAACTTATGCTGTAATTAAATTAATAAAGATATTAAACTACTGCATAAATCAAATTACTGCAGATATTAAAATATGCATATATATATATATATATATATATATATATATATACACACTACAGCACAAATTAAACTACTGCAGATATTTAATTGCAGCAGATAATAAACTACATCAGATAGTATGTAATGACATTGAATTATAATGATAATGATTTATTATATTACTTTAAACTTTAATATAAAATGGATGGATGTTTATTTGAGCAGCATGTAGGTGGTTGCTGACACTCTGTCTGCACTTCTGTTCCTCGGGTTTATCCGGGGGAGGGGTGAACCCTTCCTCTACCTTCACTCTGAGTAATCAGAGTAATCCCTCTATTTGTTTGGTAACTGTTGCCGTTTCAGTGTCAGTTTTGGTTTGACCTGTTACACTTGAAAAAGCAGCCTTTGTTTCACGGCGGCTGCGGTATCGCCGCTTGCGCAATATTTACCAAGTAACGAGTCGAGTGCCGATGTTTCAGAGATTGAGTTCCTCACGTGTGACCGAGAGCTGTAGCTGAGGCTTTCTGTTTCAGTGAGCTGATCTCAGTCCTGTCTGTCTGACTGATTTAATAAAAAATTTTTTTTTAAAAGGTTTGGAGTTGTAAGAGTCCATAGTAACATCAGTGGCACAAACCTTTTAAATAACAAAATAGAAGCCCCACCTAACATGAAACAGGCTTTTGAGTTTTAGAAGAAAACTTAGAAATGAGCTCCATGAGGTGAGATTGGTTTCATTTTTTCATCCATTATCTTCCGCTTTATCCTCTATTAGGGTCTGGGGGGGGGGGGGCATCCTGGGGAGATCGTTTTGGGCGCTGGGGAGATACACCCAGGACAGGACATCAATCCATCACTGGACACACACACACTATATGGGGCAATTTGGAGAACTCAATTGACTTGCTCCATGTTTTTGGACTGTGGGAGGAAACCGGAGAACCCAGAGGAAACCCACGTGGACACGGGGAGAACATGGAAACTCCACCCAGATGGGGATTCAAACCGGGAATCCCTAGTGCTGAGAGGCGAACATGCTAAACCACTAAGCCACCGTGCCGCCCTTTTTAAAAACTTATCTTTAAAAAAATCTTTAAAACATAATTAAATTATTTAATTTACACTGGGTTCAAAGCTACGACTTAATAAAGATCAGTTAGATAAAATAAGAACCTAACAGTAAAAGCAGCATCAGCATTCTAACGTATAACACGTAAAGCTCTTAATTAAATAATTGATGATTTTGTTGTTATAATAATCAAAACATAATAGATCGCTTTAATCGTGTCCTCATTCTGTTGTCGAGAACTAGAGATTTTTAAAAAATATATTGGGATCCTGTTTATATCTAGAGGGCCAAATAACGGACTCATTAAAAATCATTAAAATTAGAATAATTATTCTTATTATCTTATTACTATCACAATACATCAACTTTACAAATGATCATTTTTAAAAAGATGGATTTTTAAATCCTTAAAAGCAAAATAAAAAGCCACATGTGTTCAAGTCCTCGTATTGTTCTAGTCCAAAACCATCTCATATTTTTAGGTTCTCATTTCCGTGAGCTCATGTGAGGATTTCCAGGATCCTGCCTACACATGTTCCGTGTGTTTGCACCTCTGTTGGCTTTAATTCAGCCTCTCTGCATGAGTCAGACTGAAGGAATTCCTCTTACACATAATTCAGCGGCACGTCGACTGGTCACCGAGGACGTGAGAGCGATACTGTACACGTGATAGAATGGTATCGTACTGCAATCTGAAGAAATACTCCGACTACACAGAGTAGTGTTCTGATGATGTATCATAGTATTACCACCAAACTACTAAAGCCATTCAGAACGTGCTGGACCGCTGATTTAAGATTCAAGAAAATTTAATTATCATTAATATCACATGTGGTACCTGAGATAAGAACGAAATTATGGGTCACGGACCCCGATTACCCTGTTATTTTAAAGTTATCATTTAAATTTAAATTCTAAAAGAAGAAAATGAGAATTTATATATACACAACTACAGGAATAAATATAATATAGTATATTTTAACTATAAATATAATATATAAATATATGTATGGCGGCACGGTGACTTAGTGGTTGGCATGTTCGCCTCTCAGCACTAGGGATTCCCGGTTCGAATCCCAATCTGGGTGGAGTTTCCATGTTCTTCCCGTGTCTGCGTGGGTTTACTCCGGGTTCTCCGCTTTCCTTTCACAGTCCAAAAACATGGATCAAGTCAATTGAATTCTCAAAATTGCCCCATATAGAGTGTGTCTGTGTGAGTGAGTGTGTGCCCAGCGATGGATTGGTGCCCTGTCCTGGGTGTGTCCCAGACGTTCTCCCCTGGATGGGCATGGGAAACCCCCCCCCTGCGACCCTAATAGAGGATAAAGCGGGAGATAATGAATGAAATATATGTATATACAGTATGTAAAATTCCAAGTATGTAAATTTAAGAATATATATATATTCATCCATCCAGGGGAGAACTTTTCGGGCGCTGGGCAGATAGACCCAGGACAGGGCGCCAACCTATCGCTGGCCATATATATATATATATATATATATATATATATATATATATATATATATATACACACACACACTATATAAAAAAAGTATTATACAAAAGATGTAAATTTTGAATATAAAATATAAATATAGCAGCAATTTATAAATGTGTATAACGGTATATGTGAGATGATGAGAACTGCAGAAGTTTATTAGATACTGAGGTTATCATCGGATACATCGAATGAAATCAGGTTTATTGCTCACATACGTAGATATACATGGTACAGCCAGCAGTGAAACTCTTTCCTGACTTCTCCACATAAAGTTAACATTTGTTTAAGAGGACAAGAAAAATAAAATTTAAATTAAATTGAACCATGTATTTACATTGGGCAAATGAAATTTTAAAAATAAGAGAACTGTACAATTTTGGCACTAACAGATATGAACTAAAATGGTCTTATAAGTTAAAAGTTATAATCAAAGTGGGTTGTGCTTTTATGTGCAAAATAATGCAGTGCGGGGTTAAAAGTGGTTTTTAGTATGAAGGTGTTGTGGGTGGGATTATGTCCGTTTAGTCCTGGTTCAGGGTCCGAATCGCCGTTGGGAAGAAGCTCCTCCTCATCCTCTCTGTGTTTGTCTTCAGGAGACCAAAACGCCGTCCTGATGGCAACAGAGTGAAGAGCTTGTTGTCAGGATGACTGAAGTCTTCCACAATATTTTTGGCTTTGGACCAGCACCGCTTCCTGTAGGTCGTCTGGAGGTCTGGAAGTGCTACATCAAAGTTTCAAGTTCAAGTTATAGTTATTTATTTGAAGAGTGCTTTTTACAACAGGACATCGCGACAAAGCAGCTTTACAGAATGAAAAGCCTTTAAACCCCCAAAGAGCAAACCGAAGCGACAGTGGCAAGACAAAACTCCGTGTTATGCTGTTATTTAAGGAAAAAACCTTGGGAGGACCAAGACTCAGTGGGGGACTTCTCCTCCTTGAGCGGCCAGGCAGCAACATCAGTGTAGGACAGCCATGTAGAGATCTTTAACAAATGGAAAAACTAAAAACTGGAAAACTATATGTGAGTCCATCCAATGAATTAATATTCAGGTTCCTTCCAGTATCTGTATCTGTATCATCGGATACATCAAAGCCAACAAGCCTCGTCTCTGTGTCTGTGGTGATCAGCGGACGTCGGATTGCATTACGGTTTTACGGTTCACCTCTTTGTTCCTTTATGCGAAACGTGTGAAAACCCTGGACGGTCTGGATCTCGGGATCCTAAACGCTAGGCCTCATGGACCTGTCCTTCAGTCTGGCCGGTTCTGAACGGAGCACAGGTTCCAGGGATTATTCTTTGTTTTGCAGACGCAGGCTAATCCGTGTATTAGACTAAATTACACTTTGGAGGGGGTCGACCGAGCTCCACTGATCTCCAACCTAATCCCTGTCTGGAAACCCGGCCCTCGGGCCATACCTGCGTGTGAAATGCACCGGTCAGAGACTGCACATTTCATCGACATGCTTGATCTAGAAAACGTCTAGAATCTGTAGATTAGAACCATTTGGATAGTTTATGGTATTTTTAGGGGCGGCACGGTGGCTTAGTGGTTTAGCATGTTCTCCTCTCAACACTAGGGATTCCCGGTTCGAAAGCCCATCTGGGTGGAGTCACGAACACAGTTCCTTTCTGTGCGGAGTCTGCATGTCCTCCCTGTGCCTCTGTGAGTTTTTGTTGAGGTTCTCCAATATCAAGACACTTAATTGTCCAAATCATCAGGAATGGACATGCACAAAATGGGGTTCATGTCAAGATAGGCAAACTTTGGCAAGGGGGAATATGCAAATATTTTCTGCTGTGGCGCCCCCTAATGGAAGCAAACCGAAAGAAGAAGGGGAAGTAGCCAAATAGAGGTGGTTTTTTTTGGGTTGTTCAGATACATTTGTTCGTATTGTGTGTAATGAAGTCCAAAGAGCAGATGTTTAACCAGGTGCTGATGCTGAGTGTGATGTTCGGGTTAATGTCTCTGCTCACTGGACACACGGTTTTGCGTGTTCTGTGTTCATCAAACACCGTTTGGGATGTTTTACGTTTTTTTTTTTTGCCGTAGTGTCGGAGTACCCGATGACCCCGGACACGCCGATCAGCACCAACAGCAGCCGCCTGGCCGCGCTGAAGAAGCAGATCGACATTGAGCTGAAAGTGAAGCAGGGCGCCGAGAACATGATTCAGATGTATTCCAACGGTTCTTACAAGGTACCGCAGTCACCCGGCCCTGCCGTCCCCCTCGTCGAGCGGAATCGGAGCTTTATTGCCATTTTAGGCCAGCGGTCTGCAGCCGTCGGTAAAAATAGTCCAGACCAAATGAATACGGTTCTATCTTCTTATATCAGAGATAAAGAGGAGCTTTGATCTGAGCAAAAAAGGACAGGGGGGATTAGAGAGCGCGAGGGACAGACAGAGACAACACAAAGATACAAAAGGGAGAGACTTTATTTATTTTATATTTCAGAGTAATAAATTGTGAATGGGGCGGCACGGTGGCTTAGTGGTTTAGCATGTTCTCCTCTCAGCACTAGGGATTCCCGGTTCGAATCCCCATCTGGGTGGAGTTTGAGTGAGTGAGTGTGTGCCCAGTGATGGGTTGGCGCCCTGTCCTGGGTGTGTCTGCCCAGCGCACGAGACGTTCTCCCCTGAATGGGCGACCCTAATAGAGGATAAAGTGGGAGATAATGAATGAATGAATGAATGAAATTGTAAATGGGGCGGCACGGTGGCTTGGCATGTTCTCCTCTCAGCACTAGGGATTCCCGGTTCGAATCCCCATCTGGGTGGAGCTTCCATGTTCTCCCCGTGTCCGTGTGGGTTTCCTCCGGGTTCTCCGGTTTCCTTCCACAGTCCAAAAACATGGATCAAGGTCAATTGAATTCTCCAAATTGCCCCATATAGAGTGTGTCTGTGTGAGTGAGTGTGTGCCCAGTAATAGATTGGTGTCCTGTCCTGGGTGTATCTGCCCAGCGCCCGAGACGTTCTCCCCTGGATGGACATGGGGGAACCCCCCCCCCCCCCCCACGACCCTAATAGAGGATAAAGAGAAAGATAATGAATGAATGAATGAAAATTATAAATGGTGGCTTAGTGGTTTAGCATGTTCGCCTCTCAGCACTAGAGATTCGCAGTTCGGACACGCCCCTTCTCGAGCCATCATCCATATCCTCCACTTACCATATAGATGGTCTTTGTAGTTCTATAATTACAGACTGTAGTCCATCTGTGTTCTTTGTTGTTGTTAGTCCCCTCGGTTCGCTATTGGTCAGGAGCATCACAGAACAGGTATTATTTGGGTGGTGGATTTTTTATTGTCAGTGGGCGGCACGGTTGCTTAGTGGTTTAGCATGTTCTCCTCTCAGGACTAGAGATTCCCAGTTCGAATCCCTATCTGGGTGGAGTTTCCATGTACTTCCCGTGTCCGCGTGGGTTTCCTCCGGGTTCTCCGGTTTCCTCCCACAGTCCAAAAACATGGATCAAGTCTATTGAATTATACAAATTGCCCCATATATATGCCCTGTCCTGGGTGTATCTACCCAGCGCCCCAAATGTTCTCCCCTGGATGGGCATGGGGAACCCCCTCCCCCGCGACCCTAGTAGAAGATAAAGCAGAAGATAATGAATGGATTGTTTAATGTCAGCTCTGCAGTGACACTGATGTGGTGAGGGGGTTTTAGTGCAGCAGTGCTGCTGTAGTTTCATTTCTCCACCTCAGTGACGCTGCTGGGATAGGAATAATGCCCCCACCCAATAACCTCTGCTCTGTGGTGGTACTTTTGGGGTCCTGACTATTAGAGAACAGAGTACACAGTGTGTACTGTAGAACACACACAGATTGTAGAACTCCAAAGTAAATATTTTTAGGCAAGTGGAACTAATAACATGGAGCAAAAAAGGGGGCGTGTTCAAACTTTTGATATAGTATATACGCACAACAGCAGAACATTAAGCTATGATGCATTTGGTACAAAAAAACACAACTCTGGTTTGAATGTATATGTATAATGTGAAATGGGTTGCCAGATTGACTACCAACTAAAAACCCTGTTTTTTTTTTTATTGCACAATGTTTGGTTGATTAGGAGGTTAATTTAAGCTGCAAAAATATAAAAGCGTCCTACGTTGAGACGACTTGTCCTGATGCGCTCGCCACTTGCTCACCCTTGCAGGACCGCAAGCTTCTCGCTACGGCTCAGCAGATGCTCCAGGACAGCAAGACCAAGATCGAGTTCATCAGGATGCAGATCCTCAAAGCCAGCCAGACCAGCGAGATCAACTACGACAATAACGACGGTGAGCACCGCTCCGTCTCGCCGTGAGCAACAACTGGTTGAGAACTCGGAACCAGTTACGCTTGATAATTAGTGTCTTAAACCCTGTTTTTTTTTGGTTCCACCAGTTTCTACCAACAGCCCTCTGGACCTGCGACTGGAGGAGCTGCGCCACCACCTGAAGATCGAATCAGCTGTGGCCGAGGGAGCCAAGAACGTCATGAAGCTGCTCGGGTCGGGGAAAGTGGCCGAGAAGAAGGCTCACTCAGAGGTGGGCTCGTCTTACCCCACCTACCCCCCTACCCCACCTGAATACACTGCTTTTCTTTTTTAATACCCCACTGCACACAGAGACTCAAACATCCATCTTTCCATTATCTTCCGCTTTATCCTCTATTAGGGTCGTGGGGTTGGGGGGGGGGGGAGAACATTTTGGGCGCTGGGCAGATACACCCAGGACAGGGGGGCAATCTATCGCTTGGGCAAACACTCACTCACACAGACACTCTCTACATGGGGCAATTTGGAGAACTCAATTGACTTGGTCCATGTTTTTGGACTGTGTGAGGAAACTGGAGAACCCGGAGGAAACCCATGCGGACACCCCAGCGCTAAGAAGCCACCATGCCGCCGCGCATCCCTAGGGTGGAGTTTGCATGTCCTCCCCGTGTCTGCGTGGGTTTCCTCCGGGTTCTCCGGTTTTCTCCTACAGTCCAAAAACATGGATCAAGGTCAATTGAATTCTCCAAATTGCCCCATATAGAGTGTATATGTGTGAGTGAGTAAGTGTGTGTCCATTGATAGATTGGCGTCCTGTCCAGGGTGTATCTGCCCAGCGCCCGAAACGTTCTCCCCTGGAAGGGCATGAGGGACCCCCCCCCCCCCCGACCCTAATATAGGATAAAGCGGAAGATTATGGATGTATGGGATGTTTAGGTTGGTGGTGAGGGGTGTGGGGGGTTTGGATCTGGTTGATGTGGTTGCTGATGCTGATGTGAATGTGACCCAGGCCCAGGCGCGCTTTAACGAGTCGAGTCAGAAACTGGACCTGCTAAGGTTTTCTCTGGAGCAGAGACTGAGCGAGCTGCCGCACAATCACCCCAAAGCCAGCGCCATCTCCGAGGAGCTCAGCATAGTGACATCGCCCCCTCAGAGCCCCCGTCAGAGCATCATCTCCTCTCACAACCTGTACACTACGGTGGCCAAACCTGCAGCTCTCACAGGTAAAACCACCAAGAGCATGTCTCCTCTGGATTACGGTGCATTCGCACAAACCTGAGAGTGCGTCTGTGCATGTGCGTCTGCGTCACTGCATCTGGCTGTGTGTCTCTGTGATCATTTTGTGTTCTGTGACGGTGAATTGTGTTTGTTGTCTGTGTTTCTGTATGTGTGTATCTCTGTGTTCTCGGTGTGTATCTGGGTGTGTAACTCTCTGTCTGTGTTTGTGTTGCCCCTTTCTAGAGCTATGTAACTGGAAATTAGAATTTATCTTGTGTGTGTATATAGATTTCTTTTTTTTTCTTTTGTATATAGATTATTTTTATCTGTTTCATTTTTTTCTAAACAAATGAAGGTCTATCTTATCTTATGTGCTGTTGCTGGACGTGTGGACCTGTGCGTCTTTGTGTATCTCAGTTTGTGTGTACCTCTGTGTGGCGGTTTACAGGAACTCTGGAGGTGAGACTGATGGGATGTCAGGACCTGCTGGAGAACGTTCCCGGCCGGTCTAAGGTGGCGTCGGTGTCTCTTCCCGGCTGGAGCCCGAGCGAGGCCCGTTCGTCCTTCATGAGCCGAACCAACAAGAACAAATCGGGCAGCAGCAGGAATCTGTCCAAAACGGACGAGCTGTCCAGTTGAGTTTGAGTTTTATAAAACGTTTTAACAGAACAGACGGATGATGGGGATCATAAAGCTTCATTCATGAAACTGAAGATATTCAGACCAAAGTTAAAAGCTAAACTTGGGTTCCCTTTGTGTTCGAATCTGCAGATGAGATCAGCGCCGTGTTAAAACTCGACAACACTGTTGTGGGACAGACCAACTGGAAACCAGTCAGTAACCAGTCCTGGGATCAGAAGTTTACACTGGAGCTGGACCGGGTAAACGTGCACTCCTGTGGGGGGCTTAGAGAGAGATGCTGCACTTACTGAATACTGAATTGTCTGTCTCTGTCTGTCCATCTGTCTGTCCATCTGTCTGTGGGTGGGTGCAGTCTCGTGAGCTGGAGATTGATGTGTATTGGAGAGACTGGCGTTCTCTGTGCGCCATTAAATTCTTGCGGCTGGAAGACTTTCTGGATAATCAGCGACACGGCATGTGCCTTTACCTGGAACCCCAAGGAACACTATTTGCAGAGGTCATACACACACACACACACACACACACACACACACACACACATATATATACTATGACATTACAGATCTCATACATCTAATAACATCCTACCATGATCGTAAAGCATGACCAGTCATTAATGCGTTCCACCACCAGAGGCAGCAGTGGGATATTTCCGATCAACGTTTGCATGTTCTCCCCGTGTTCGCGTGGGTGTCCTCCGGGTTCTCCGGTTTCCTCCCACAGTCCAAAAACATGGATCAAGGTCAATTGAAATGCTTCAAATTGCCCCATATAGAGTGTGTGTGTGAGTGAGTGTGTACCAAGCGATAGATTAACGTCCTGTCCTGGGTGTATCTGACCAGCGCCTGAAACGTTCTCCCCTGGATGAACGTTCTCTCCTTGATGCCCCCCCCCCCAATGCTGGATGAAAATTTAGTAAATTGGCATCAGGCCTAACCGTTTTTAAAAAGCCCTACAGCCATGACAGAAAAACGTTAAAAATGTCCTTCCTTTTTGTAATTAGTGCCTCATTCAGCCACTCGGGAGGCGCCAAAGAGCCAGGAGTTTCAGACCTCAGATATACATTAAGTTGACCCATTTTTTCACCTTTGTTCATAATCAAGGCCTTTTCTAAAATACCCAGCACAATAATGGTATAATAATTAACAATTAATTAATTAATGGTATAAAAATGTAATTATCAAAATTAATTGCTTCTTTTTTTCCCCCCAGGTTACGTTTTTCAATCCAGTCATCGAAAGACGACCCAAGCTACAACGACAAAAGAAAATTTTCTCTAAACAGCAGGGTACGTTCCCTACATTAACAGTTGACGGCCCTAGGGCCACATCCGGCCCCTTGTTTGTTTTTGTGTGGGATACGTTAATAAGAAATCCGTTCATAAAGGATGATTTGGGATGTGTTTTAGTTTTTTTTTTTTTGTAATGAAGCGGCTCTGTGTGAGATTAATGGGTTTGTGTTCAGGTAAAACCTTCCTACGCGCCCCTCAGATGAACATCAACATCGCCACATGGGGGCGCTTGATGAGGCGAGCCATCCCCTCAGTGAACAGCTCTCTCAGTCCTCAAGTGGCTGAACTGGGATCAGCACTGAGCCCCGAAAACTCTGTGCTGGGCCACCCCGACTCTACCTCTGTATCCAGGTACGAACACGCCCCTCTCTCACCCAAATTCTTCTGCAAAGGCTTCGTGGAGGATCAAAGCTGGTGGAGGTGGGGACCAGCTTACAAAGGGATGTCATAAATTTTGACCTGCTCATGAGCTTTGGCATTATGGGTAAAGGGGGGGGGGTTGTTTAAGCACGTGCAGTGTGTTGAGTGGTTCAGGAGTGTAATGTGTCTGCTGATTGTTGCTGTAGTGTTTATTCAGCAGCTCATTAACACTCTGCGAGCTGTCATAGCGGGACGTCCCGCGCCGAGCTTCTGCTCGACCACGGACTCCGCCGCCATAAACACAACCACGAGCTTAAAAGCAAAGTTGGCAGCCCATCGGCGTTAATGTGATGTCATGCTCTCTCTCAGGGACCCCACCGTGACCAAATTAGACTTCGACAAGCAGACCACGCCTCCTCAGAAACGGCGTCCTGCTTCGGTGGAGCTGGAGGGCGAGAGGGAGGTCGCTGTCCCGGAGAAAAGCACTGATGGGATAGATGTGCAGGTATGAAAAAAAAAAAAAAAAAAAAAAAAGCCCAGCATTCACATTCTCACACCTTCACAAATTAAAGTCTGTCATTGCCTGTGAAGAATAAGTAACATTCATTCATTCATTCATTATCTTCCGCTTTATCCTCTATTAGGGTCGCAGGGGGGGGTTCCCCATGCCCATCCAGGGGAGAACGTTTCGGGCGCTGGGCAGATAGACCCAGGACAGGACACCAATCCATCGCTGGGCACACACTCACTCACACAGACACACTCTATATGGGGCAATTTGGAGAATTCAATTGACTTGATCCATGTTTTTGGACTGTGGGAGGAAACCGGAGAACCCGGAGGAAACCCACGCGGACACGGGGAGGACATGGAAACGCCACCCAGATGGGGATTCGAACCGGGAATCCCTAGCGCTGAGAGGAGAACATGCCAACCACTAAGCCACCGTGCCACCTTAATAACTAACAATTAAAGTTTAACAGCAGGTACGAACATTTTAATGAAGATAAATCTGGTCTAATTTGTGCCATATACAGGATATTAAGTCTGTGTGCTAGATGTCGGTTACCAGGGATATTGCAGGATTTTGCTTCGTATCTGTGCTGGATGCTGAATATTAATTAGTGTTGTGCTGGATGCTTATTGATGTCTGTTCTGAATGCTCATTGGTCTATGTGCTGGATGCAGGATATTGGTTTGGGTCTGTAATAAATGATTAATGGTGTCTGTTCTGGATGCTGGATATTGGTTGTGTTTGTGCTGGATGCTCATTGGTCTATGTGCTGAATATTGGTTACCCAAGATATTGCAGTATATTGATTAGGGTCTGTGCTGGCTGCTTATTGGTATCTGTTCTGGATGCTGCATTTTGGTCAGTGTCTGTGCTGGATGCTCATTGGTCTATGTGCTGGATATTAATTATTGTCTGTGCTGGATATTAATTAGTGTCTGTGCTGGATGCTCATTGGTCTATGTGCTGGATATTAATTATTGTCTGTGCTGGATATTAATTAGTGTCTGCGCTGGATGCTCATTGGTCTATATGCTGGATATTAATTGGTGTCTGTGCTGGATGCTCATTGGTCTATATGCTGGATATTAATTATTGTCTGTGCTGGATATTAATTAGTGTCTGCGCTGGATGCTCATTGGTCTATATGCTGGATATTAATTAGTGTCTGTGCTGGATGCCCATTAGTCTATGTGCTGTATATTAATTAGTGCAAACTAAATTCTGATTGGTCTGGATGCTGGATAATTTTTTTTCTTATTGATCATGTTAACCTTTTTCTGCACTGATCTCGCATCTTTAGAACGCGCTCGCCACCTTCGACTTCCTGAACGACAGTCGGAACAGCACCCTGTCCAAACCCGACCACAACAGTCTGTTAGAGGACCAGTTTCAGCAGGCCAATCTGGAGCTTGAAGATCACCGGAGCCTAGAACCGAGGTACCGTCCTCCTGATGGTTCTTTTCGAGCCCTTTATTTATTTATTAGTTGATTTTCAGGGATGGTCTGCAGAGTGTTGATGTGTGTATGGCTCTCGTTTTCAGAGAAGAGCCGGATGTCCAGTTCAGCCTGAAGGATTTCAGCTGCGTGGCCGTCCTGGGTCGAGGACATTTTGGGAAGGTGAGATAAAAGAATTTCATTATTTTTAAAGCAGAGTGTGATGTTGAAACTGACCCCCTGCTGTGACTCTGTGCTGTGTATTTTGTGGCCCAAAATACAATTCTTTCTGGCCTGTTAAATGTCTCTCGCTGTCCTACACTGTTGTTGCTGCCTGGCCGCTCAAGGAGGATGAGTCCCCCACTGAGTCTTGGTCCTCCCAAGGTTTCTTCCTTGAACAACAACATAAAAGGGAGTTTTTTCTTGCCACTGTTGCTTCGGCTTGCTCTTTGGGTGTTTAAAGGCTTTTCATTCTGTAAAGCTGCTCTGTGACAATGTCCTGTTGTAAAAAGCGCTATAGAAATAAATAACTTGAACTTGTACTTTGTTTTCTTTCATGTTTCAGGTTTTATTGGCTGAATATAAGAGCACTGGAGAAATGTTCGCTATTAAAGCTTTGAAAAAGGGAGACATTGTGGCTCGCGATGAAGTGGACAGGTGAGCATAAGCCTCCTCCTCCACCTCCTCCACCTAGTAACCTGATTCATTACTGTTACTTAGAAAGCAGTGACCACAATGAGAAACAAGCTGGTTAATTAGTAAAGAAATGAATGTTTAATAATTGATCTGGCATGAACCAAGTGGGGAACTCTACAGGTTCTGATATAGTTTTTAACATGTGTTTACTCCACTCTGTTTGATCAGATCACCAACTAACGAACATGAAGATTTACTGGAACCGGGTTCATTACAAAAATAAAAAATAAAAAAAGGAACTCCAACAACAGATAGATAAAGATAGATAAAGATAGATAAAGATAGATAAAGATAGATAAAGATAGATAAAGATAGATAAAGATAGATAAAGATAGATAAAGATAGATAAAGATAGATAAAGATAGATAAAGATAGAGGGAGATAGAGGAAGATAGAGGGAGATAGAGGGAGATAGAGAGAGATAGAGAGAGATAGAGAGAGATAGATAAAGATAGAGAAAGATAAAGATAGATAGAGATAGATATAAAGATATAGAAAGATAGAGAGAGAGAGAGAAAGATAAATAAAGATAAAGATAGATAGATATCGATATAGATAAATATAGATAGGGATAGAGATAGATATAAAGATATAAATAAAGATAGATAAAAAGAGATAGAGAGAGATAGATAGAGATGGATATAGATAAAGTTAGATAGATATAGATAGATAGATATAGATATAGATAGAGATGGATAGAGATAAAAGATATATATATATATATATATATATATAAGTATATATATATATATATATATATTCATTCATTCATTCATTCATTATCTTCCGCTTTATCCTCTATTAGGGCCGCGGTGGGGTTCCCCATGCCCATCCAGGGGAGAACGTCTCGGGCGCTGGGCAGATAGACCCAGGACAGGACGCCAATCCATCGCTGGGCATATATATATATATATATATATATATATATATATATACAGAGATACCTCGGTTCTCGAACATAATTCGTTCCGGGAGGTAGATCGAGAACCAAATTGTTCGAGAACCGAAACAAAAAACCCCATAGGAAATAATGGAAACTGGATTAATTCGTTCCAAGCCCCAGAAAATGCCTCTTTTTCTTTAATGAAAATAAGGAGCAGCTTCTCCATTTCCTCCATTATCTGAGGCCTTTGCTTAGTTAACAGTGTAACACCTTTGGCAACACTGGCAGCCTTTATAACAGCTTTATTCTTAAGGAAGGTAGAGATGGTTGATTTTGGCATGCCATACTCTGCAGACAGATCCGACACACGTGTGCCCTGTTAATTTTTGCCAATGATTTCTTTCTTGAGTTCAATCGTTGTTCTCACAGCTTTCCGCTTACCTTTGTCTGCATTACCACTTCTGGCTTTCTTTGGACCCATGTCTAAGGGTTAAATTCAGTGTACAGTACAGTACAGTAATTTGCAGTACAGTGCAGTACACACAAAGCGTGGCTCTCTCCACAAAGCGTGGCTCTCTCCACAAAGCGTGGCTCTCTCCACAATGTGACTCTCTCTCTCTCACTGACTCACAATGATGATGCAGGCAAGGCGCTGGGCCGAATAAACGCCATTCGGCTCAACTCGGCTAATCTCGGCCGTTCGGCTGTTCGAGTTCCAAATATTTGTTCGGATTCCAAGACAAAATTTTCTCGAATTTCCTGTTCGAATACCGATTTGGTCGAAAGTCAAGGCGTTCGAGAACCGAGGTATCACTGTGTATATATATATATATATATATATATAGATAGAGAGATTGAGAGATAGATATAGATAAAGATAGATATAGATAAAGATAGATATAGATAAAGATAGATATAGATAAAGATAGATGTAGATAAAGATAGATATAGATAATTAAAGATAGATATAGATAATTAAAGATAGATATATAAAAGATAGATATAGATAATGATAGATGTAGTTAAAGAGATAGATAGATACTTTATTTAGCCGGAAGAAATTTAGCAGCCAGTAGCAGTATCAGTACAAGAATGAGTATTATAATGAAGGGAATGAATGTAAAGAAAATATATTTACATTTACAGAAAAATCACAGTTTAAAGTAAATAATGGATGAAAATATGATATAATTTGTATGACCGTGATAAAACGGGAGTATGTACATATGCACGCAAAGTGTAATATTAAAACCAAAAAATAAAGTGAAGTGTCCGGGGTGGGGGGGGGGGAGGGTGATCTCAGTGATGATTGGGTGGATCTGCTGGATGCTGATGTCTCGTCCTCTGCAGTCTGATGTGCGAGAAGAGGATCTTCGAGACGGTGAACAGCGTGCGGCACCCGTTCCTGGTCAACCTGTTCGCCTGTTTCCAGACCCAGGATCACGTGTGCTTCGTGATGGAGTACGCCGCAGGCGGAGACCTGATGATGCACATCCACGCCGATGTCTTCTCTGAGCCACGTGCCGTGTAAGTCACCTGAAAGATCACCAACACTCGTGGAACATGTAGCTGCGCTGGTGTTGGAGCCCTACAACACGAACCAAACCTTGGGTATATGGCCCGAAATACAATTCTTTCTGGCCCGTGAGATTATTTTAGGTTAATCTGTTATTATTATTATTGTTATTAATGTTTTTTTGTACCGTGCTTTAAATTTGTATGATTTTGATAGGCTTAGTGATTGGCATGTTCTCCTCTCAGCACTGGGGATGCCCGGTTCAAATCCCAATCTGGGGGGAGTTTTGTATGTTCTCCCCGTATCCGCGTGGGCTTCCTCCGGGTTCTCCGGTTTCCTCCCACAGTCCAAAAACATGGATCAAGGTCAATTGAGTTCTCCAAATTGCCCCATATAGAGTGTGTCTGTGTGAGTGAGTGTGTGTCCAGTGATAGATTGGCGTCCTGTCCTGGGTTTATCTGACCAGCACCCGAAACGTTCTCCCCTGGATGGACATGGCGACCCTAATAAAGGATAAAGCAGAATAATGGATGGATAGATGAATAAAATATAGACAGCAAATAAACCCTGAATGTTTTGTTATTTGTACTTTTGTGAGGAAGCCTCATTTTTTATTTCATTTTTTTATGTTCAGCATGTTGAGCGAAGTATCTTTAAGTTCTATAAAGATTATTTATTATGGAATAATCTTCCTGTCTGTTTTTATTCCTATTCATGTTCAGAAGACATTTAATTGCAGTATATTTGGCCCGCTGCGGCACGGTGGCTTAGTGGTTGGCATGTTCTCCTCTCAGCACTGAGGATTCCCCATTTGAATCCCCATCTGGTTACAGTTTCCATGTCCTCCCCGTGTCCGTGTGGGTTTCTTCCGGGTTCTCCGTTTTCCTCCCACAGTCCAAAAACATGGATCAAGTCAATTGAATTCTCCAAATTGCCCCATATAGAGTGTGTTTGTGTGAATGAGTCCAGTAATAGATTGGCATCCTGTCCTGGGTGTATCTGCCCAGCGCCCGAAACGTTCTCCCCTGGATGGGCATGGGGAACCCCCCCTCGCAACCCTAATAGAGGATAAAGTGGATGATATGAATGAATGAATGAATGTTTCCGATCTCTCGCTGCAGGTTCTACGCCGCCTGCGTGGTTCTGGGTCTCCAGTTTCTTCACGACCATAAAATCGTATACAGGTACATACAAACACAACGCTGTAGGATTTCCGAAGCGTTCCGAGTGTCGGGATCTTAACAGATCTGATTGGTGCAGGGACCTGAAGCTGGATAATCTTCTGCTGGATACCGAAGGATACGTCAAGATCGCCGATTTCGGGCTGTGCAAAGAAGGTACATGTCTCTCTGATCTGGGTTTCCTTCCGTTTCCGTACTAACGATGCGGTCTGTGACATCACGACCTTGTGAGATTATATTGTGAGGCCTCGCGAGGAGACCGTGATGTCATTAGCGTTCCTTTCGCCCAATCTGCTGCAGGAATGGGCTTCAAAGACCGCACCAGTACATTCTGCGGCACGCCCGAGTTCCTGGCTCCCGAGGTCCTGACCGACACCTCGTACACCCGCGCCGTGGACTGGTGGGGTCTGGGCGTGCTCATCTTCGAGATGCTGGTGGGGGAGGTAGGACCTCATTTTGGTTTAAAGTTCAGCAGGTACATGGGGGACTCGATTGGCTCCGCCCGTTTCTCCCGTTTACCATTGTGTTTGCATGGAATATTAAAGCAGCTTCAGTTCAGTGATGGATTAATAAGTGAGGGTTCTGATGCGTGTCCTCACCCATGTCCCTGCAGTCTCCGTTTCCAGGGGATGATGAAGAGGAGGTGTTTGATAGCATCGTCAACGATGAAGTGCGTTACCCGCGGTTTCTTTCCACAGAAGCCATCTCCATAATGAGACGGGTTCGTTTATCACGCGCCGTTCTCCCTGATTTAATCACTGTAATGAGCTTCTGCTTACTGAAGTGTGTGTGTCTGTCTGTGTGTGTGTGTGTGTGTGTGTGTGTGTGTGTAGCTGCTGAGGAGAAACCCAGAGAGACGACTCGGCGCGGGGGAGAAAGATGCTGAAGAAGTGAAGAAGCACCCGTTCTTCAGAGTACGTACCGTCCTGATGCCCCCCCCCCCCCCCCCCCCCCCCCCCCCCCCCCCCCCCCCCCCCCCCCCCCCCCCCCCCCCCCCCCCCCCCCCCCCCCCCCCCCCCCCCCCCCCCCCCCCCATCTTACTTGTTTCCTCTCAGTTTTCTGACTCCTAAATAAATAAATAAAGTGATGAATATTTTAGGGCGGCTTAGTGGTTGGCATGTTCTCCTCTCCATCTGGGTGAAGTTTCCATCTCCTTCCCGTGTCCATGTTGGTTTCCTCCGGGTTCTCCGGTTTCCTTCTACAAATTGCCCCATATAGAGTGTGTTTGTGTGAGTGAGTGTGTGCCCAGTGATAGATTGGTGTCCTGTCCTAAGGTGTATCTGCCCAGCGCCCGAAACGTTCTCCCCTGGATGGACATGGGGAACCCCCACAACCCTAATAGAGGATAAAGCAGAAAATAACGGATGGAAGAATATTTTATTTATTTAATGATTTAATTATTAGGGGGACATGGTGACTTAGTGGTTTAGCATGTTCTCCTCTCAGCGCTGGTTTGAATCCCAATCTGGGTGGAGTTTGCATGTTCTCCCCGTGTCCGCGTGGGTTTCCTCCGGGTTTTCCGGTTTCCTCCCACAGTCCATGGATCATGGATCAAGTCAATAGAATTCTCCAAATTGCCCCATTTAGAGTGTGTCTGTGTGCCCAGCGATAGATTGGCATCTTGTCCTGGATGTATCTGCCCAGAGCAGATCTAATTATTAATATTATTATTAATTAACAATAATATCAGATTAGTTGTGTGATTGGGTCAGTGGTTCCGGTTCTTGACCTTCAGTTCAGGTGTTTTATGATCTTTGAAATCATCTTGATCTTTGAAGTTGTAAAGATCAGCATCGTTTTGTGCTGCTTTGCTGCCCTCTGCTGGTCAGGGGCCGTTACTGCGTCGTCCTCATTCCAGCAGGATGACCGCAAACCGAGCAGAAAAACAACAATGAACCCACCGCACCGCAGTTCGGACTTCTGTGATCTCTTCTGTGGCTTGTTGTGAATCGATGCTGATTTATTATCTATGTTTTATTATTATTATTATATAATAATTCATTCATTCATCCATTATCTTCCGCTTTATCCTCTATTAGGGTCGCAGGGGGGGTTCCCCCATGCCCATCCAGGGGAGAACGCTTCGGACGCTGGGCAGATACACCCAGGACAGGACGCTAATCTATCAGTGGACACACACTGACTCACTCACACACTCACTTTGGACTGTGGGAGGAAACCGGAGAACCCGGAGGAAACTCACGCAGACACGGGGAGAACATCAAAACTCCACCCAGATGGGGATTCGAACCGGGAATCCCTAATGCTGAGAGGAGAACATGCTAAACCACTAAGCCACCATGCCGCTATTATTATATTATAATATATTATTTATGGCAGCACGGTGGCTTGGTGGTTTGGCATGTTCTCCTCTCAGCGCTGGGGATTCCCGGTTCGAATCCCCATCTGTGTGGAGTTTCCATGTCCTCCCCGGTGTCTGCGTGGGTTTCCTCCGGGTTCTCCGGTTTCCTCCCACAGTCCAAAAACATGGATCAAGTCAATTGAGTTCTCCAAATTGCCCCATATAGAGTGTGTGTGTGTGTGTGTGTGAGTAAGTGTGTGCGATAGATTGGCGTCCTGTCCTGGGTGTATCTGCCCAGCACCCGAAACGTTCTCCCCTGGATGGGCATGGGGAACCCCCCCCCCCCCCCGACCCTGATAGAAGATAAAGCGGGAGATAATGGAGGGATGAATATATTATTTATTTATATTAATAAATAATTTTTTCTGTTTATTTACGTCTCGTCTCACAGAACGTGGACTGGGCCGCTCTGTTAGCTAAGAAGAGCCGGCCGCCGTTCGTCCCCACCATCAAAGGACGCGAGGACGTCAGTAACTTCGATGACGAGTTCACCTCCGAGGCTCCGATCCTGACGCCTCCTCGTGACCCGCGCGTCCTCACGCTCCCCGAGCAGGAGCTGTTCGTGGACTTCGACTACATCGCCGACTGGTGCTAGCTCTTAATCCTTACACTCTCGATACTGTGAAACACAACCGGGACCCTCCGTCAGCCCAGAGCTCCTGATTCTGACTCCTCCTGATGCACCTCCTTCCAACACCCTTCCACCCTCCAGCACCCCACTTCCTCTCAGTGCTCCTTTTAAAAGATGCTCCTCTATAACACCTCCTTCTAGTGTGTGTTTTTTTTAAATGCTGCTGCTGCTGCTGCTTATCCAGATGCTTTAACTTTCATAGCACCTGCTCCCTGCGCTTCTCCCTAACCAGACGCTCCTCCCTAACCAGACACTCCTCTTTACCCAGACTCATCCCCTAACCAGACGCTTCTCCCGAATCAGACGCTCCTCCCTAACCAGGTGCTTCTACTTACCCAGACTCATCCCTTGAAAAGACGCTCCTCCCTAAGCACATGCTTCACCCTAAACAGGTGCATCTCCTTACCCAGACTCCTCCCTAATCAGACGCTCCACCCTAACCAGACGCTCCTCTTTACCCAGACTCGTCCCCTAACCAGACGCTCCTCCCTATGCACATGCTTCTCCCTAACCAGATGCTCCTTCTTACCCAGACTCGTCCCCTAACCAGACGCTCCTCCCTAACCAGACGCTCCTCTTTACCCAGACCCGTCCCCTAACCAGACGCTCCTCCCTATGCACATGCTGCTCCTTCTTACCCAGACTCATCCCCTAACCAGACGCTCCTCCCTAACCAGACGCTCCTCTTTACCCAGACTCGTCCCCTAACCAGACGCTCCTCCCTATGCACATGCTCCTCCCTAACCAGATGCTCCTTCTTACCCAGAGGCATTCCCTATCCAGACGCTCCTTCCCAACATGATGCTCCTTCTCACTCAGATGCTCCTTCTTACCCAAATGCATTCTGTACTCAGATGCTCCTTATCTTGATGCTCCTCCCAATCCAAGATTCTATTCCCAGCCCATCTTATTTTAAATGCTCCTCCTTATCCTGACACTGCTCCTTCTGCCAGCATCATTTCTAACGACACACACTCCTCCTCCTAAATGTGATTTCCCTCTACGGCTTTTCTTTCCCCTCTTTAAATTCAGACGTTCTTCCGTACCGAGACGCTGTCCTCCTCCCGGTGCCCTTCACCTAGACGCGCCTCCTCGTCTCAGTCCTCACGTCTTCCAGAGTCTCCCCCCCCCCCCCCACTGCTTCCACACTACAGTTTCAGATCCCGTTGACCGAGACAACGGCGGCACTAGATCACTACGCACTTCACACTACAGACTTCTCCACCTATTTATTTCCTCCTTCTCGTGCCTTAACCTCCTCCCGGACGCTCGCGCGAGAGCTTCTCATCGGCCAAACCCTCTGTCTGACTCCGCCCCCTCGCAGACAGACTTTTAATCTCCACTTAATCACGTATCACGAAATATCGACAACCGATTTAAAAAAAAAAAAAAAAAACAGATGGTAACTTATAGTTTTATATCGTATTTTTAAGACGGTAGCATCACGGACCTGCTGTATGATCACACGTCGTCTTTCCTTCTCCTTTTTTTTTTTTTTTTTTTTTTTTAAACCCATGAATTTGTACGTTTGATGAGGCGCAGGTGACGGTCGTCCCGACAAACGGAATGTAAAAATGTATATTCATCAGAAACAAAGTATATTTTTGGCAGGGTGGAAACGCCAACGAGGGCTGGACTTTTTGCTCTTTGATTTTGTTTTGTTTTTTAAACTGGTGTGTTAAACCATTTTGAAAGTCACGCCCGTGACTCCGGTGACTTTCGGGTTCGATGTTTTAGGAAGCGGCTGGATTTGAACGAAACGCGTCCAGGCGAAGACGACTTTGGCACTAACGAGCGGAAAACGATCATCTACTATTTAAAGAACCAAAACCACTTGTTATCATCTAGAAACAATAAACTGTTGGTTTCTGTGCGAGTCGGCCGCTGCACTGTCCGTCCTTCATTCACTCACCAATCGTTCAAAACCCTAAAGCCTGGGGGGGCGTGGCTGTGCAGCAGTTAGGCTCTTTATGAATCTGAAGGCTGTCAGTTTAAACCCGTGTCCTTTGAAGCCTCGTGGGCTCTTCAGTAAGGCCCCTAACGCTCATTGCTCCAGGGGCCGACCCTGTTCTCTCCCCTTCAGCATCAAGTTTAAATTCTGGTAAGCTCTTTCGGATACAAGCATCTGCTCAACCGGATTGGCTGGCTGGTGTGATGCACTGTGCCGGGATAAGCCCATGAGGGCAGCTCTTTATACGATCAGGAACTCCCCTCTCAGGTTCTAAAACTCAGATTTACATTTATGATTTACATTTTCTCGCTTAGTGACGCTCTCAGTGAAGGTCCTCGTGCCCATCCATCCATTATCTTCCGCTTTGTCCTCTATTAGGGTCGCGGGGGGGGGGGGGTTCCCCATGTCCATCCAGGGGAGAACGTTTCGGGCGCTGGGCAGATACACCCAGGACAGGACACCAAGACACCAATCCATTGCTGGGCACAGACACACTCTATATGGGGCAATTTTGAGAACTCAATTGACTTGATCCATGTTTTTGGACTGTGGGAGGAAAGCGGAGAACCTGGAGGAAACCCACGCAGACACGGGGAGAACATGGAAACTCCACCCAGATTGGGATTCGAACCGGGAATCCCTAGCGCTGAGAGGAGAACATGCTAAGCCACTGTGCCGCCGTTCTCTGAAATTACTTACTCATGTTCTTCTGTGGTGGCACGATGGCTTAGTGATTTAGCATGTTCCCCTCTCAGCACTGTTGATTCCCGGTTCGGACCCCAATCTGGGTGGAGTTTGCATGTTCTCCCCGTGTCCGCGTGGGTTTCCTCCGGGTTCTTCGGTTTCCTCCCACAGTCCAAAAACATGGATCAAGGTCAATTGAGTTCTCCAAATTGCCCCATATAGAGTGTATGAGTTAGTGTGTGTCCAGTGATGGGTTGGCCCCTGTCCTGGGTGTATCTGCCCAGCGCCCGAAACATTCTCCCATGGATGTGCATGGGGAACCCCCCCCCCCCCCGCATCCCGGAAGATAATGGATGGATAGATATTCCTCTGACTGATTCTAGATGCAGCTGCATTATTTGTAAAAGCTTTAATTCTTAAATTTCTTTGCATCTCTCTGTTGGGTCATTTACATTTCTTTACAATTAAGATGCAATTATTAGGAAGTTGCAGTCAAACCTTTAATTTCTTTTAAAATTGTACATTGTGGGATAAAACTGTACAGAATGATATGAAGCACATGCTGAATGTGAGGCAGGTTTGAGGTTTACTTAACAGACAAAACACAATTTGGAGTGAAATGTAACACCACAGTCCAGTATTTAACAAAAGCAGCTTTAGATCAGTGTTTAATGGACGCTCTGTGTCCCGTCTGTCTGTACCGTTGAATTGTGATTACAGTGTGCATCTCCACCGTCAAGAGCAGCCTCAGGATCTTCTCCAGTTCTTCAGGATCTCCTCAGCTGCGTCCAGCGTGCTGTCTTGCTGCAGCGAAGCAGAAAAGAGCGGGATTCAGGCATGTAGACGTGTTTATACACACACACACACATCAGAGCTCTAAGGACACAGCGGTTCTCCTGATTATTCTTTTACCTTAATGAAACACAGACGGATGTATTTTTCAAACTCCGTTTTGGATTCGTCTCCGCAAAAAGCTGTTACAGGAATAGCAGCCAGTTTCTACACAAAAAAATAAAATAAATTATCATCTACGTGCTCCGTCCACTTTATTAGATACACATCTTTCTCAGATGAGCTGGACCCCCACAGAGCAGCTATTATATGAGTGGTGGATAATTGTCAGTACTGCAACGACACTGACGTGGTGGTGTGTTGTGCTGGTACCAGTGGATCAGACACAGTAGTGATGCTGTAGTTTCAAATTTAATGTTTTTCGCAATTAAACTGGATTTAAAAAATGCAGCAATGAATTCATCATAAGAGCACATCAACATCGTCATGAGTGGCACACGGTAGCGCAGTGGTTTGACATGTTCTCCTTTCAGCGCTGGGGATTCCCGGTTTGGATGCCAATCTGGGTGGAGTTTCCATGTTCTCTCCGTGTCCACGTGGGTTTCCTCCGGGTTCTCCGGTTTCCTCCCTCAGTCCAAAAACATGGATCAAGTCAATTGAGTTCTCTAAATTGCCCCATATAGAGTGTGTCTGTGTGAATGAGTTTGTGTCCAGTGATAGATTGCCCCCCCTGTCTTGGGTGTATTTGAGGGTTCATATTTGGTGGATCTAATGTACCTTTTCTTTAATCATCCACTTGATGAACTTGTAGTCGTACGGCTCTCCACCTTCGACGTCTGAAACGTCCTGATCTGCGAACCAGAGGCGTCGCAATTAATCAAACTCCAAATACAGAACCTCAAACCACGATTAAACATCCAAGTCATGCTGCAAATTACACCTCAGTTGTGTTTAACTGTTTGCCCCAAAGTTATACAGTATCGGTCAAAAGTTAGGCCACGCCCCCTCCCTGCTCCATCATCTATGTCCTCCTCTTACCATATAAATGGACTTTGTAGTTCTATGATTCCAGACTGTAGTCCATCTGTGTACTTTGTTGTTGTTAGTCCCCTGCTGGTTCTCAGGAGCATAACAGAACAGGTATCATTTGGGTGGTGGATTGTTTGTTAGTTCTGCAGTGACACTGATGTGGTGAGGGGGGTTTTAGTGCAGCAGTGCTGCTGGAGTTTCATTTCTCCACCTCAGTCACACTGCTGGGATAGGAATAATGCCCCCACCCAATAACCCCTGCTCTGTGGTGGTACTATTTGGGTTCTGAGCATTAGAACAGAGTACACAGTATGTACTGTAGAACACAAACAGATGGACTACAGTCTGGAGGTGTAGAACTACAAAGTCCATCTTTACCAGAAGTGGAACTGAGAACATGGACAAAAAGGGGGCGTGTCCCAACATTTGACTTGTACTGTATATAATTTGAATAACTGTACAGACTCAGGGCAGCACGGTGGCTTAGTGGTTTGGCATGTTCTCCTCTCAGCACTAGGGATTCCCGGTTCGAATCATCATCTGGGTGGAGTTTCCATGTTCTCCCGTGTCCGCGTGGGTTTCCTCCGGGTTCTCCGGTTTTCTCCCACAGTCCAAAAACAAGGATCAAGTCAATTGAGTTCCCCAAATTGCCCCATATAGAGTGTGTCTGTGTGAGTGAGTGTGTGCCCAGTGATAGATTGGCATCCTGTCCTGGGTGTTTCTGGATAAAGTGGAAGATGATGGATGGATGTACAGATTTATGACTAGAACTGCGTCTCCTGACCAATCAGATTTATGATGGAGTAACTTACTAAGACCAGTGACATCAGCAATGATGAAATATCCTCCTTCAGGGACAACAGGACGCATCCCAGCATCCTTCAGCATGGCAGCCATGCGGTCCCTCTTACCCTGGAGCTCATCGGCTAAAGAAGAGAAGTAACAGTCAGGTTGCCCCATTCGCTCACAGTCCAGGAGCAGGCCACGCCCAACTGCCTCCTAATCACACACACACATACACAGTTGATGTTAACCCCACTGAGCATGGACACACTGTATGGACACTTTATTAGAGACTGGTGCTGCAGCTAATGATGTCCTCCAGGAGCAGATGACCGAGAGGCATGAGAGCAACCAGTATGAAGCAGAGGACCCCCCCCTGTCAAGTGTCCAGGGTTTAAGGCTGGTGAAGGTAGGGTACTGGTGTAGGGAGTGTCTTTAAAGCACACCTGACCTTCCTAAAGATATTGTTAACCTTACGGCAGGGCTGCACGGTGGCTTAGTGGTTTAGCATGTTCTCCTCTCAGCACTAAGGATTCCTGGTTTGAATCCCAATCTGGGTGGAGTTTCCATGTTCTCCCTGTGTCCGCGTGGGTTTCCTCCGGGTTCTCCGGTTTCCTCACACAGTCCAAAAACATGGATAAAGGTCAATTGGGGTCTCCAAATAGAGTGTGTGTGTGTGTGTGTGAGTGAGTGTGTGCCCAGTGATAGATTGGCGTCCTGTCCTGGGTGTATCTGCCCAGCGCCCGAAATTTTCTCCCCTGGATGGACATGGGGAACCCTCTCACTTACACACACACACTCTATATGGGGCAATTTGGAGAACTCAATTGACCTTGATCCATGTTTTTGGACTGTGGAAGGAAACCGGAGAACCCGGAGGAAACCCACACGGACACGGGGAGTACATGGAAGCTCAACCCAAATTGGGATTCGAACCTGAATCCCCAGGGCTGAGAGGAGAACATGCTAAACCACTAAGCCACCGTGCCACCCTCCTCAGCTTATTATTATTATGGGTTCAACACTGGTGGCACGGTGGCTTAGTGGTTTAGCATGTTCTCCTCTCAGCGCCGGGGATTCCCGGTTCGAATCCCAATCTGGGTGGCATGTTCTCATCGTGTCCGTGTGGGTTTCCTCCGGGTTTTCCGTTTTTCTCCCACAGTCTAAAAACCTGGACCAAGATCAATTGAATTCTCCAAATTGCCCCATATAGAGTGTGTCTGTGTGTGTCCAGTGATAGATTGGCGTCCTGTCCTGTGTGTATCTGCCCAGCGCCTGAAATTTTCTCCCCTGGATGGACACGGGGAACCCCCCGCAACCCTAATAGAGGATAAAGCGGAAGATAATGGATGGTTCAATACTGTGGTGATTATTAATTGATGACATGCGCATCACGGCGCTCTTGTTCGGACGTGCCTGCAGGGGGGTGGGGCAGGTGTACAGCGTGTTCTGCATCACCGTCTGCAGGTGTTTCACCAAGTGCTCGGGTCCGATCGACCACCCCAGCTAAAAAACAAACAAACAAGAAAACAGGAATGACAAATAAAATATCATTAATATCTCTGGAGCTTAAAAATAAAGCCAGGTTAAAAGTTTCCCTTTAATCCAAACAGATATATATTAATAATAAATAATGAGAATCTACCTTCCATCCCGTCACACTGAAGGTTTTTCCTGCACTGCCAATAGTGATGGTTCGGTCCCACATGCCGGGGAGAGTCGCTGCAGACGCAAACGGGAGCCGTGACGTAATTGTTTAATTTATAGGACTTTAAATTAAACTAAGGGCAGCTTTTTACAATCCATGATCAGACCCATCCATTCATCCATTATCTCCCCCTTTATCCTCTATTAAGGTCGTGGGGGGGGGGGTGTTCCCCATGCCCATCCAGGGGAGAACGTCTCGGGCGTCCGGGGGGGGGCAATCTATCACTGGACACACACTCACTCACACAGACACACTCTATATGGGGCAATTTAAAGAACTTAATTGACCTTGATCCATGTTTTTGGACTGTGGAAGGAAACCGGAGAACCCGGAGGAAACCCACATGGACACGGGGAGAACATTGGGATTCGAACCTGAATCCCCAGGGCTGAGAGGAGAACATGCCAACCACTAAGCCACCCTCACATTCAGACTTCTACAACTAATTCAGAACTCTGCAACCCGACTTGTATTCATTCATCCATTATCTTCTGCTTTATCCTCTATTAGGGTCGCGGGGGTGGGGTTCCCCATGCCCATCCAGGGGAGAACGTTTCGGATGCTGGGCAGATTCACCCAGTAGAGGGCGCCAATCTATCACTGGGCTCACACTCACTCACACAGACACACACTATATGGGGCAATTTGGAGAATTCAATTGACTTGATCCATGTTTTTGGACTGTGGGAGGAAACCGGAGAACCCGGAGGAAACCCACGCGGACACGGGGAGGACATGCAAACATGAAAACACCCGATGTTCGCATTTGTAAGTCGCTTTGGATAAAAGCATCTGCTTAACGACTCAATGTAAATGTAAATGTTTGGGGGATCAATGACTCTTCGGATTGTCTGAGGTGTTAATCACAGTGTTGAGGTGGAATCAGCATGGAGGGCGGGTCCTACCGATTTTCACGTGCTCCTGTCCTCTGTAGACGAGCCACTCGTAGACCTCGTCGCTGAAGCACAGCGTGTCGTGTTGGATGCACAGCTCTGCGACCGCCTGCAGCTCACTCCTGCTGAACACCTGATCCACCGTGAGGCGGGGTTTTAGGTGGAGCGAGGGGTGCGACGTCCCGGCCCGTTAACGGGTTCTCACACTTACCTTCCCGAGCGGGTTGTTGGGGGTGTTGAGGATGATGGCTTTGGTTCTCGAGCTGAACTTAGAAGCAAGTTCGTCCGGATCCAGAACCCAGTCTGCGCTGCTGATGTCGGTCTTCTTATCGGACTTCTGTAGGAAACAATGCAGGAGTTATAACCCGGTGAGACACTGAGCGGGACACACCGAGAGCGAGGAGTGAACCAAATGTCCTCACGAGTCTCAGAGGGATTAAGACGGGCGTGGCTCCAGCCATCCTGACCATGGGGACGTAGCAGTCGAAGAAAGGTTCGATGATGATCACCTACAGAAAGTAGAACCATCAGTGGCCCATTGCGCAGATCTGTGGGATCTCGGTGAAGGGTTGAGAACCGATGTTCTACCTCGTCCCCCTCCTCAACCAGGGCCTGAATGGAGCTGAATAACGACCCGTAGCCTCCCACCGTCACCAGGATCTCCGTGAAGGGGTCGATTTGACGTCCGTACACTTTCCCGTACACTTGGGACAGAGCTTTGACCAGCGTTGGGTGACCCTGAGCAAACGGTGGACATCAATTACACTTACAGGGTGAGTATGGAGTCTTGGCTTTGGGTGAAATTTCGGGGGGTTCTTAGATTCCGTGACAAACCAGAGATTTAAACCAAAGATTAAAAACCCATCGACGTACGAAGCCGCGCGTGTACTGGTTCAGTCGGTCCACCATCGCGGCCTGAGCGAGACCCTCTGTCACATAGGGTGGAGGAGAGATGTCTGGATAACCCTGACCCAGATTGACGATGGAGGGATCCGCCGCTACAGACGTGAAGGCCACCCTGTAATTACAACCCGAGAAAATGCTCCATAACCCATCCATCCATTATTTTCCGCTGTATCCTCTACTAGGGTCAGGGGGGGGGCGCTGGGCAGATACACCCAGGACAGGGCGCCAATCCATCACTGGGCACACACACACACACACAGACACACTCTATATGGGGCAATTTGGAGAACTCAATTGACTTGATCCATGTTTTTGGACTTTGGGAGGAAACCGGAGAACCCAGAGGAAACCCACGCGGACACGGAACATGGAAACTCCACACAGATGGGGATTCGAGCCGGGAATCCCCAGCGCCGAGAGGCGCACGAGACACTAGCATCTTCTAATTGACCCTTCTAATTAATCCTCTACTAGGGTCGCAAGAGGGGGGGGGTCCCCATGTCCATCTAGGGTAGAACATTTTGGGCACAGGGTAGATACTCCAAGGACAGGGCACCAATCTATCGCTGGGGACACACTCACTCACAAAGACACAAACGCACTCTATATGGGGCAATTTATAGCATTCAATTTTAACTTGAATCCATACTGTGGAAGGAAGCCGGAGAACCCTGAGGACACGGGGAGAACATGGAAACTCAACCCAAATTGGGATTCGAACCTGGATAATCTCAATGTTGTATATAAAATATATTTTAAATCCATCCATCCATTATCTTCCGCTTTATCCTCTATTAGGGTCACGGTGGGGTTCCCCATGCCCATCAAGGGGAGAACGTCTCGGGTGCTGGGCAGATAGACCCAGGACAGGACACCAATCTATCGCTGGACACACACTCACACACAGACACACTCTATATGGGGCAATTTGGAGAACTCAATTGACTTGATCCATGTTTTTGGACTGTGGGAGAAAACCAGAGAACCTGGAGGAAATCTACGCGGACACAGGGAGAACATGCAAACTCCACCCAGATGGGGATTCGAACCGGGAATCCCTAGTGCTGAGAGGAAAACATGCTAAACCACTAAGCCACTGTGCCACCCCTGTTCTAATAATACTTAAATAATTACACAAATTAATAATAATAATAGGCGGTGGCTTAGTGGTTAGCACGTTCGCCTCTCAGCGCTAGGGATTCCCGGTTCGAATCCCCATCTGGGTGGAGTTTCCATGTTCTCCCCGTGTCTGTGTGGGTTTCCTCCGGGTTCTCCGGTTTCCTCCCACAGTCCAAAAACATGGATTAAGTCAACTGAATTCTCCAAATTGCCCCATATAGAGTGTGTGTGTGCCCAGCGATGGATTGGCGCCCTGTCCTGGGTCTATCTGCCCAGCGCCCGAGACGTTCTCCCCTTGATGGGCATGGGGAACCCCACCGCGACCCTAATAGAGGATAAAGCGGAAGATAATGAATGAATGAATGAATAATAATAATAATAATAATAATAATCTGTTACTGGGATCTCACCACACATTCTTGTCCAGTCCTTCTATCCTCCGTGTGTTCTTGTGTTTGAGTGACATCATGCAGATCTGTGAGAAAACCCCAAATCAGACATTAACCGATCACGATGAGGATCCGACACGCTCATGGGAACTGCGGGTGCTTACTGCGCTCGAGCTGACGCTCCTGGTTGGTATGGTTTCTACTAAGCGATAAAGCAATCTGCAGCGCCGCAGCACACGACTGATATTCATTCTGCAAAACAGAGCACTGGGGTTTTATTAGGACGTCATCGAGAACTTCCCAAAAACTCTAAATAACCCATCCATCCATTATCTTCAGCTTTATCCTCTACTAGGGTCATCCAGGGGAGAACGTTTCGGGCGCTGGGCAGATAAACCCAGGGACAGGGCGTCAATCTATCTCTGGACACTTACTCACTTACACACACACACACACACACTCTATATGGGGCAATTTGGAGAATTCACTTGACCTTGATCCATGTTTTTGGACTGTGGGAGTACACCGGAGAACCCGGAGGAAACCCACGTGGACATGGGGAGAACATGGAAACTCTGCCCAGATCAGGATTCGAACCGGGAATCCCTAGCGCTGAGAGGAGAACATGCTAAACAACTATGCCACCGTGCCCCCTAAATAACCCATCCATCCATTATCTTCCACTTTATCCTCTATTAGGGTCGTGTATGAGGGGTTCTCCATGCCCATTCAGGGGAGAATGTTTCAGGTGCTGGGCAGATACACCCAGGACAGGACGCCGATCCATCACTGGACACACACTGACTCACACACACACTCTATATGGGGCAATTAGGAGAACTCAATTGACCTTGATCCATGTTTTTTGGACTGTGGGAGGAAAGCGGAGAACCCGGAGGAAACTCACGTGGGGAGAACATGCAGACTCTCTCAAACTGAACAGTTTGAAGCACCGAAGCTTTTAAAATGAATAAACTCGGTGTTTTTTTTTACAGAATAAAAATTTAAATGCAGTTTTTAACATAATAATTAATCATAAATCATTTAAACACACAGCACTGAGCTGGGAACTAAATCTTAAATAGCGTCGGCTGCAGTGACGTCACAGTGACGTGTGGTTGCAGAACAGTGGGGACAGTTAGCGGCAGGTGTACGGAACACCGTAACTTACTGCAGGACGGATATTTTCTGTATTTCTAGGTCGTTCCAGCTTTAATTTAACGATTTAACACACAGTCAACGCCAGTGTCACTTTACCCACGAAGCTACAAACACGTTTATAAACGAATGGTTTAATAAAGTGTTGTTTATTTGACATAATTAACGAAGTCGGATCGGTTTAAATGTTTTAAACTCACCCTAAAGAATAGCTCGTCCTCTGCACTGCTGCTGCTTCGCCTGTCAACCAGGTTAGTTTTTATAGACATGTAAGTACAGCAGCGCCCCCTGTAGGATTAAACTGCGGTTTAACATTTCATATATTCTGTACAGTATATGGGCGGCACTGTGATTAGTGGTTTAGCATGTTCTCCTCTCAGCACTAGGGATTCCCGGTTCGAATTCCAATCTGTGGGGAGTTGCCATGTTCTCCTCGTGTCCGCGTGGGTTTCCTCCGGGTTCTCCGGTTTCCTCCCACAGTCCAAAAAACATGGATGAAGTCAATTGAGTTCTCCAAATTGCCCCATATAGAGTGTGTCTGTGTGAGTGATTGTGTGTCCATTGATAGATTGGCGCCCTGTCCTGGGTGTATCTGCCCAGCGCCTGAAACGTTCTCCCCTGGATAGACATGGGAACCCCCCCCCTGCATGAATGGATGGATGGATGGATATTCTGTATATACAGTACCAGTTTGGACAGACCTGCTTCTTACTCCATTGTTTATTTCATCCACTTAAGACATAGATTGACCTTGTAGTTTTGCAATTCTGGACTTTGTTGTATAAAAATGTTTTATTGCATGTTTAATTACACATTTATATGCTTATTAAAAGTTCAAGTGCTGGCTGCAGGAATGGAAAAACATTCAGCCAGGTACTAATCTGGGTGGAGTTTCCATTGTTCTCCCCATGTTGGCGTGTTCTCTGGCTTCCTACCACAGTCAAAAAACATGGATTCAGGGTAAATTAAATGCTCTAAATTACCCCTAAATTGTGTTTGTGTGTGTTTGTGTAAATGAGTGTGTGATAGATTGGCACCCTGTCCCGGGTGTATCTGCCCAGCGCCCAAAACGTACTACCCTGTATGGGCCCCCTGATACCCCAGTAGAAGATTAAGCAGAAGATAATGAATGAATAAATAAATGAATTAATTATTTAATTAACATTGATGGGGGCAGAACGGTGGCTTAGTGGTTGGCATGTTCTCCTCTCAGCGCTGGGGATTCCCGAGTCAAATCTCAATCTGGTTGGAGTTTCCATGTCCTCCCCGTGTCCGCGTGGGTTTCCTCCGGGTTCTCCGGTTTCCTCCCACAGTCTAAAAAACATGGATCAAGGTCAAATAAATTCTCCAAATTGCCCCATATAGAGTGTGTCTGTGTGAGTGAGCGTGTGCACAGTAATAGATTGGCGTCCTGTCCTGGGTCTATCTGCCCAGCGCAGAAACCCGAAACATTTTCCCCTGGATGGGCATGAGGAACCCCACCGCGCCCCTAATAGAGGATAAAGCGGAAGATGAATGGATTATTATTATGGATGAATAATATGTAAAAAAAAAAAAAATTGTAATATATTACACAATACTGTGGTACAATATATATTTAAAGGACGTTCTTCCATCCATTATCTTCCGCTTTATCCTCTACTAGAGTCTAGGGTACTAGAGGTGGTGGTGGGGGGGTTCCCCATGCCCATCAAGGGGAGAACGTTTCGGCCAGTCCATCACTGGACACACACAGACACAGACACACTCTATATGGGGCAATTCGGATAATTCAATTGACCGTGATTCATGTTTTTGGACTGTGGGAGGAAAACCGGAGAACCCGAAAGAAACCCATGCGGACGGGGAGAACATGGAAACTCCACCCAGATTGGGATTCTCCTCTCCTAGTGCTGAGAGGAGAACATATCAACCACTAAGCCAACTTAAGGACGTTTAATTAAGTGTTAAAAAACATTACTTGAAATGATTTCACTAAGTAATAATTAAGTTAATTGTAATAATTCAGTTGTTAAACAATTTATATAGTTTTTATTTTTCACATTTCACTACCGACGTCAAATACAAATTCTACAGGTCTCCAATCAGGTTGCAGACAGCGCGCATGCGCGGTGTGGATCGCGGTCTCCTCCCTCCGGCGGGGTCTCGGCTCTATCGGTTGTCTTTCTGCGATGTTTTTATTTTTTTAGGTTCTGCAGAATCGATCGGGTTCGCGTCGCACAGAAGAGCGTTGCAAACGGACAGAACTGAGCGAACAGCCCGAAAAATAGGACAACAAAGGACATTTCGGCGTGAGAAACCTACCGATAGAGGGACAGAACGTTCCAGAAGGGTCATGTGATCTAACGAGCCTCGTTTTGTCGCACTTATTAAAATAAAAAAACTCTCGACGTACGTAGTTTTATTTTAATGTATTTTAAATAATTTCGGCATTTTTTAATTCTAACTTTTGTAATATGTACGTGTGTTATTTTATTTTAATTTCTTAGAACCAAATTAGTAAGAACGAGGGCACGTGATGGCTTTTAACCAATCAGAACTGGAGCCCCGGGCCGGAGGGTATATATATAGCGGCTGTGCGGGAAACGAGCGTCCGCCATCGAAGACTTGAATAGTTTTGTTAAAGAAGTTTGTTTGGTTTAAAAAAAAAAAAAAAAAAAACTTGTTACCAGATAATTCAAACTAACGGCCACGTTTGGGCGAGACAGTCAGTCAAGAGCCGATGTTCGCTCGTCTTTTCCAGCAGAAGTTCTTCGGCACTGTTTAAAAAAAAAGTTCTATGTTGTGCCCAAAAGACGAAAAGGTAATGTTTTGAGTCAACGGTCGTGCTCCTGTAAAGCGGCACAGTCCCGCAATGTCGTTAGGTTTCACGCGTCTCGCTAATTGAGTCGTTGTCCCGCGTTGTTATTGAAAGTCAGACAGCAGTTTTGAAACGCGTGTCTCATCTGCCATTGGACGGACGTGCTGTCTGTTATCGGGGGAGAGGCGGGCTGTTTGAATGTCAACCAATCGGGAACGCGGACGCATGTCCGTTCTGTTGAATTGTACACAGTCGGGGGTTTTAATTGGAGAATCATTGTGAAATAGTATGAAAGCTAGAGAAAGGTACATTTAAATAAGATATACAAGTTATATATACATATACTGTTTGGAGAAATATAGGAAAGTCGCCCTTTTTCCTTTTCAAAGCACATTAAAGAACTGTGTTCTATTTAACTGTACACGTATGTGTATATATATATATATATATATTAGTGGTTGGCATGTTCTCCTCTCAGTGCTGGGGATACCCTGTTCGAATCCCAATCTGGGTGGAGTGTCCATGTCCTCCCCGTGTGCGTGTGGGTTTCCTCCGGGCTCTCCGGTTTCCTCCCACGGTCCAAAAACATCAAATGAATTCTCCAAATTGCTCCATATAGAGTGTGTCTGTGTGAGTGAGTGTGTGCCCAGTGATATATATGTATATTACATTACACTTGGTCATTTATTGGACGCTTTTATCCAAAGCACAGGGTTAATCACAACATCCCTGGAGCAATGAGGGTTAAGGGTCTTGCTCAAGGACCCAGACTGGTAACTTCAGTGGACCTGGGATTTGAACCCCCAACCTTCAGATTGATATATATATATATATATATATACACACACACGTTTTTATTTGCAGTCTGTTATGTGCTCAAAGGGGCAGAGTAGCGGCTGTGTTTCAAATGGCTTTACGATGTAGTGACTCCCAACTCGATTCTGTCAGATTGTCACTCGCGTTTACAGTTTTAAGTGCGCGACTGTAGTGTGTGACGCTGCGTTTTGGATAAGGCCTTAAGTAGCTCGTCATTTTGGGGCGATGAGTGAATTACATGCGTAAATTGTCACAGCTACGGTTATGGTATATAGTTCTGTAAAGTATATACAAAGCAAATGAGTCGCAGTTCGTATGTTTTCAAAATTTAAATTCACTGCGTCATTCACGGCCAACTCTCAACACTATTTGTTAACTGCTTTATTGCGTCATCTTGTTTCACGAGAACTTTTAAGCAGGTTTTAAAAAAAATCCCAATAAAAAAAAATGTTGGAAGGTTATTCACCATTTGTTATTCACCTGCAGCTGACTTTAATACTAACAGGTTTGTGCATATAGACCTTGATTCTGTAAAACTAAATTTAGTTTTATAACTAAAGTTATGATGGTAAGTATTAAAATGTTGGTGTTCCTGGTGACGTTGCAGCACGGTGTATTTCTTTATCATTTCTGACTTTTCTTCAGATGTTTTTTAAAGAAGCGACAGTAGGCAGAAGCATCAGCGTGAACACGTGTAGCCGTTACACACCCACTTCAACACTGCCAGTGTTCCCGACTCCTCAGTAACGACAGTAGCTATTGGTTGGCCTAGTAGTTGCCGAATGACGTCATCGCCTAATTTGCATAAGTCAATTAGCGCGTCTTGAAGATGTGGAATAAATCAATAACGTTGTGGAAGAAAAAAGTGAGTTAAAAAAACACTCGAAATGTTTCAGAAGCACAAAAAAACTGATTTTGTAGGTTTTTATAAATGCTATAATGGGTAATGGAACGTTCCCAACAGCTTTTCGAACGTTGAGCGATGGTTTTCATAGCGACAACACTAAAAAGAACGACATTTAGAACGTCGGGTTATTTTGTCCAGACAAGCTTGAGGTACGAAAAGCTCCTGCAGACTGTCAGAAGATCGTTTAAGATTAAGATCAAGTCCACAGATATGTCCTCCAGGTAAGGGAAGTGTGTCTCAACACCGAAATGTTAGACTTTGTATTAAAATATAATGTTGGCTTTAATGTGTAGGCCGTGTTTGGGCGAGATATTGTAAAATGTATTGAGCTAAGCGATTAAATGATAAATGAAGCTTTATATATACATATATATCAAACTAAGTTACATAAATATGACAAAAGTACTTTACACAAGCTACTTAATGTTGTACAAACATCGAATGTGGGTTCTTAGGTTGGAGGTAAATGTTTTAAACGTCGACAACAGTTTGGTGTTGGGAGCATTTATTTCATCGACTCTTTTTTATATATATATATATATATATATATATATATATATATATATATATATATATATATATCCCCCCCCCCCCCCCCCCCCCCCCCCCCCCCCCCCCCCCCCCCCCCCCCCCCCCCCCCCCCCCCCCCCCCCCCCCCCCCCCCCCCCCCCCCCCCCCCCCCCAAACATTTTTATTTATAAACAGATTTGTATAGCTTTAAATTCATATGAATATTTTGTTATGGAGATAACCCATAATTGAGAGAGTGTCTGTATTTTTGTAATGTGGTGTTTTTTTTTTTGTTTATTTCCCCTTTTTCTCTTCTCCTTCTCCTTTCTCTCCTGCCTCTTCACTGAGTGCAAAATAAGGACCCAGAACCCTTTACACAACCCTCATACCATCCTGAGGTTTTAGGATGCGCACAACATGTATTAACATTTAAGTTTTGTCAACTGTAACTGATTATCGTAATCTTTTTAATTGGACTGGCGGTCCTGCAGGACGCCCCCTAATGGACTCATATATAGTTTTCTAGTTTTTAGTTTTTCCATTTGTCAAATTTAGTTTTTAGTTTTTCCATTTGTTGAATGTCTCTCGCTGTCCTACATTGTTGTTGCTGCCTGGCCGCTCAAGGAGGATGAGTCCCCCACTGAGTCTTGGTCCTCCCAAGGTTTCTTCCTTGAATAACAACATAAAAGGGAGTTTTTTCTTGCCACTGTCGCTTCGGCTTGCTCTTTGGGGGTGTAAAGGCTTTTCATTCTGTAAAGCTGCTTTGTGACAATGTACTGTTGTAAAAAGCGCTATATAAATAAATAACTTGAACTTGAACTTGAACTCTTTTAGTGATGTATAGCGAGGGTCCTAAACAGTCAATATCTTGTGCTTATAGTTTATTTAATAATAACAGATGTTGGATTCTATTTAGTTCTTTTGTTAAGTTTTTATCCTTATAATAAAAACTCTTACAAAACAGTAACTTAAATGTTCTATCCAAGTTGGGACATTTCAATTGTGTTTTATGTGTGAACATTTTGTTATAGTATTGTTTAGTTTTTATTGCTGAATTACGTATAATGGGCAGCAAAGTGGGTTATTTGATTCGAATCCCCATGTGGGTTTCCTCCCACAGTCCAAAAACATGGATTAAGGTTAAATGGGTTCTCCAAAATTGCCCCATATAGAATGTGTCTGTGTGAGTGAGTGTATGCCCAGCGATAGATTGGTGCCCTGTACTGCGTGTATCTGCCCAGCACCCCTGGCCCAGTTCTCACCTGGATGGGCATGGGCAACCCCCCGTGACCCTAATATAGGATGAAGCAGAAGATAATGGATGGAATTATGTATAAGTAATAACCGTATGGCACAGTGGTTAACGTTCTGTCCTCACGGTGGAGAAAACCTCTCTTCTTTCTTTCTGTTGTCAGCTTTCAGTCTCAAAACAAGGCAGTAGGTGAATTTGCAAGATAAAATGGCATAAGTGTAAATATGTTTTGGGGAGGGCAGCAGGGTGGCGTAATGGTTAACCCGTTCCCATTTCACCGCTGGGGATCCAGGTTTCGAATCCCAATCTGGGTGGAGTTTCCATCTTTTCCCTGTGTCTGCGTGGCTTTCCTCCAGGTTCTCCAGTTTCATCCCACAGTCCAAAAACATGGATTCAAGGTAAATTGAATTCTCTAAATTGCCCCATATGGTTTGTGTCTGTGAGTGAGTGTGCCCAGTGATGGATTGGCAATCAAAACATTTTTCTCTGGATGCGCATGGGGAACCACCCCCTGACCCCAGCAATCATAATATAGGATTAAGCGGAAGGTAACGAATGTTTTGGGGATATTTGTTTTGTGATTGGCCGATAACCTCTCTAGTGGGTTTGCTCAGGTGCTTGGAACTTATTTACAGTTCACTCTCACTTGTGATCAGTGTAGTTTACCGGAAGTCCATGTAAAAACCTCAGGTAATTAATTTATAAAAGCCTTGTGATATTTTTTTTGTTATTAATAAATCTAACTGCAGACATAAAAGTAATCAAAAAAAGGGTTAAATATATAAAACTAATTTTTTGGACTGAAGATTATACACTGAGCAAATGCTTGCAGTCCGATCTTCTGTTACTGTCCTGTAAATACCTGCTGCGTCATGCTTTTATTAGACTATAACTATAATGACTGGTGTTACAAATAAAATGTCTTTCATGATTTTGTTAATTCTATTGAATGCATTGCTAAAACACAGGTGTCGATGCTACACCATCAATTTAATAAAAGACTTTATAGTGATGGCGGCACGGTGGCTTAGTGGACGGCACGTTCTCCTCTCAGCACTAGGAATTCCCAGTTCGAATCCCAATCTGGGTGGAGTTTCCATGTTTTCCCCGTGTCTGCGTAGGTTTCCTCTGGGTTCTCCGGTTTCCTCCCACAGTCCAAAAACATGGATCAAGTCAATTGAGTTCTCCAAATTGCCCCATATAGAGTGTATGTGTGAGTGAGTGTGTCTAGTGATAGATTGGTGTCCTGTCCTGGTTGTATCTGCCCAGCGCCCGAAACGTTCTCCCCTGGATGGGCATGGGGAACCCGCCCGCGACCCTTATAGAGGATAAAGCAGAAGATAATGAATGAACTTTATAGTGAGGGCACGGTGGCTTAGTGGTTTAGCTCGTTCTCCTCTCAGCGCTTGGGATTCCCGGTTCGAATCCCCATCTGGGTGGAGTTTCCATGTTCTCCCGTGTCCGCGTGGGTTTCCTCTGGGTTCTCCGGCTTCCTCCCACAGTCCAAAAACATGGATCAAGTCGATTGAGTTCTCCAAATTGCCCCATATAGAGTGTGTCTGTGTGTGTGCGAGTGTATGCCCAGTGATAGTTTGCCCCCTTGTCCTGGGCGTATCTGCCCAGTGCCTGAAACGCCCCCCCGCGACCCTTATATAGGATAAAGCGGCAGATAATGGATGGACTTTATAGTGAAAAGGTGTGAGAGTCATTATAGACAATATATTCAGAAGGATTCATAATTAGAAGACCTACAGATGTTTCATCTCCAGGCTGGTTGAGTATCTTTAGGAGTTGTGGCGTTGGTTGAAAGAGCTCTTGTAACACCATTGGACAGTGGAGCCTAATGACTGCCTGATCGTTTGGTTTATACCTTTGACCCTTATTACAGTAACGCCACCTCCGGCGGTGTAATGAAAGAAGAACTGAGCATGTCTGCGCCAGTCAACTGTGCGAACAGGAATCCCCCTCCCCCTGAATACAAGAACCCAAAAAAGCCCGGCCGTCTTACCAACCAGCTGCGCTTCCTTGAGAAAGTGGTGGTGCGAGGCCTATGGCAGCATCAGCTCTCCTGGCCCTTCAGGCAGCCTGTGGATGCTGTCAAGCTGAACCTACCTGTAAGTCGTGTAGGGTTCTGTTAAAACCAATGAAACACAAATGTAGAGGATGTTCATTTAGGTTTCTCATTCCAGCCGTAACGTTTGTGCTAATGATCACTTTTCAGGATTATTATACCATCGTTAAAAAGCCAATGGACTTGGGCACCATCAAGAAGCGCCTGGAGAACAATTATTACTGGAAGGCCATGGAGTGTATTGAAGACTTTAACACAATGTTCACAAACTGCTACACGTACAATCAGGTAAGAACAACTTAACCAAAAAAAGAGGCTGTTTTTGTATTATTCCATTATCTTCCGCTTCATCCTCTATTAGGGTCGCGGGGGGAGTTCCCCATGCCCATCCAGGGGAGAATGTTTCGGGCGCTGGGCAGATACACCCTGGACAGGGGGCAATCCATCACTGGGCACACACTGACTCACACAGACACACTATATATGGGGCAATTTTGGAGAACTCACTTGACTTGATCCATGTTTTTGGACTGTGGAAGGAAACCGGAGAACCCAGAGGAAACCCACGCGGACACGGGGAGAACATGGAAACTCCACCCAGATCGAGATCTGAACCGGGAACCCCCAGTGCTGAGAGGAGAACATGCCAACCACTAAGCCAGTGTGCCACCCGTTTTTTTTATTATTATATTATTAAAAATATTATTATATATATTATAACGGCACAGAGGCTTAGTGGTTGGCATGTTCTCCTCTCAGCGCTAGGGATTCCCGGTTTGAATCCCCATCTGGGTGGAGTTTCCATGTTCTCCCCGTGTCCGCGTGGGTTTCCTCCAGGGGTTCTCCGGTTTCCTCTCACAGTCCAAAAACATGGTTCAAGGTCAATTGAGTTGCCCCATATAGAGTGTGAGTGTGTGTTCAGTGATAGATTGGCATCCTGTCCTGGGTGTATCTGCCCAGCGCCCGAAACGGCCTTCTCTGGATGGGCATGGGGAACCCCCCCCGCGACCCTAATGGAGGATAAAGCGTAAGATAATGGATGGATATTATAAAAAATATTACATATATTGTTTTTTTCATGTCTGGCAGCCCGGAGACGACATCGTTTTGATGGCCCAAGCTCTCGAAAAGCTGTTTCTGGAGAAGATGGCCAAGCTGCCTCAGGACGAGTGTGAGATTCCTGCGGTAACCAACAAGGCTCCTCCAAAAAGGAGGCGGAAAGCAGTCCCAGGTTTGTCCTGCCTGCACCCCATTCGCGTCCACCTGCTGAACCCACAGTGGACCCACACGAGCATAGTGGACATATAACATGCGAAATTCTGTATGTTCTATTGCACTCATGTTCTCACCCCTGTGTCGTGTGTGTGTGTGTGAGACAGTATGTCTACAGGCTCCCATGTCTGAGGTGGTGCTTCAGCAGACCGTGATGCTCATCCCTCCCAAAGTTAACCACACGTCGACCACAGACCTCCAGTCGTCTCGGCTGGACGCCAAAGTCAGTGCTCCGTGCTCGATCCAGGTGTTTTCATCCGTCCAATTCACATTTTTTTTTTTTTTTTCTAAAAGTAACTCACTTTCTCTTTTCAGCTGACCAACGGTGTGAAGAAAAAAGCAGACACCACCACCCCTACCCCCACCTACACCCCCACCCCCACGGCCTCCGCCCTCGTCGCCAGTGAGTCGGCCCGGTGCGTCCCTGAGCCGAAGGTGCCGCGGCTGTCCTCGGGTAAAGGAAGACCCCTTAAACCTTCACGTCTGCATCTGCCCGATTTACCTCAGCGGCAGCGGGGGGTGGGCAAAGCTAAACTCTCCAAGGGGCTGCAATACTGCAACGCCATCCTGAAGGAGATGTGCGCCAAGAAGCACGAGGGCTACGCCTGGCCCTTCTACGAACCCGTGGATGCCGAGGAGCTCGGCCTGGATGACTACCATTCCGTCGTCAGCGAACCTATGGACCTGGGTTCCATCAAAGTAAGAGAGAGAGAGCGAGAGAGAGACCTTAGAGTTGTACAAACGTGAGAAATACTTTTACGGTTAATGATGACTCTCCTGCATTACTGCTGCACCGTAGAAAAAGATGGACAGCAGAGTGTACACGGACGCCTTTCAGTTTGCCACGGATGTTCGCCTCATGTTCTCCAACTGTTACAAGTACAACCCCCCTGGACACGAGGTGGTCATCATGGCCAGAAAGCTCCAGGTGAGTTCCTCGCGTTTTTTTTTTCATTCATTCATTATCTACTGCTTTATCCTCTATTAAGGTCGTGGGGGGGGGTTCCCATGCCCATCCAGGGAAGAACGTTTTGGGCGCTGGGCAAATACACCCAGGACAGGACGTCAATCTATCTTTAGGCACACACTCACACACACAGACACACTCTATATGGGGCAATTTGGAGAACTCAATTGACTTGATCCATGTTTTTGGACTGTGGGAGGAAACCGGAGAACCCGGAGGAAATCCACGCAGACACAGGGAGAACATGGAAACTCCACCCAGATGGGGATTCGAACCAGGAATCCCTAGTGCTGAGAGGAGAATGTGCTAAACCACTAAGCCAACGTGCTGCCGCATTTTTATTTTTTTTATTTTGTATTCATGACGGGACCCGTAATCGAACTCCTGTCTGGTTCGCCCAGGATGTTTTCGAGTCCCGCTTCATTAACCTTCCGGACGATACACCGACCCCGGCCCCTCTTCAGCGCAACGGGCCAAAGAAAAAACCCCAGCAGGCGCAAACGGGACAGCCGTCGAACTTGGAGAGCAGTGGCACGGAGTCTACATCCTCGTCGACCGAGAGCTCGTCGGATTCGGAAGGGGAGGAGGAGAAAGCCAAAAAATTGATTATGCTGCAGGAACAGGTCTTAACACCCACCCACTGAACCGCCGCCCATTAAATGCGTCTAAGGGACGGCGATTGATCCGGATTTGATTTGTGCGCCTCAGCTGAAAGCGGTGCGAGCACAGTTGGACCTACTGTCCAAAGCTCCCCTGCTGAAGAAGAGGAAGAGGGAGGAGAAAAAGCGGAAGAGTGATGACGTGAAGAAACTCAGTGCAGCCAAAATCCCCAAGAAGACGAGCAAGTCTTCAGTGTGAGTGACCCCAAAGAGAATAACTAAGTCCCTGTAGCGGTTGTTTGTGTCTGCGGCTACTTTTGGCTTTATAGTGTGTTACATTAGTTGCATTAGGCTCTAATCTCTGTTATTTTATTTTTTTTTAGTCGCCTTAAGGACAGCCAAGAAGATGCTCGTCCCATGTCGTACGACGAGAAACGGCGTCTCGGTCTGGACATCAACAAGCTCCCCGGAGGGAAACTGAGCAAAGTGGTGAGCATCATCAAAGCCGGAGAGCCCATGCTCCAAGATCCGGATCCTGAGCAGGTGGAGATCGACTTGGAGGCGCTCAAGCCGTCGACGCTCCGAACTCTGGCACGCTTCGTCGCCTCCGCCCTCAGGAAGAAGCCCAAAGGCGTCGCCGGTGAGTGAAGCAGAAGGCTGACCTGCCCGGTTGAATGTGAAAAAAAAAGATCCATCGTGGTGTTTAATCTCTGTCCATCTGTCTGTCTGTCTGTCTGTAGAGAAAGCGCCTAAGAAACCCAAAGTGAAAACCGAGACGGGAAGGCCGACGGCGTGGGCGGAGCTGAGCTCAATCAGGAAGACGCAGAATAAGAGTGCGTACCTCTTTGTCATCCCCCATGAATATATATATATATATATATAACTACATATAACTAAATTCCAAGTATGAACATTTAAGAATATTTATATATATATATATATATATATATATATATATATATATATACACACACTATATATAAAGTATTATACAATAGATGAAAATTTAGAATATATAATATAAATAGCAGCAATTTATAAATCTATTTATTTATTTATTGACTGACAAGGTGAGTGAAGTACTTAGTAAAGAATTAAAATAGCACTTTCATTCAGAGTGTTTTTTTTTTTTTTTTTAACAATGTCAAACTCAAAATGGGGTGGCACAGTGGCTTAGTGATTAGCACGTTGTCCTCTCAGCACTAGGGATTCCCGGTTTGAATCCCCATCTGGGTGGAGTTTGCATGTGTTCCCCGTGTCCGTGTGGGGTTCCTCCGGGATCTCCGGTTTCCTCCCACAGTCCAAAAACATGGATCAAGTCCATTGAGTTCTCCAAATTGCCCCATATAGAGTGTGTGTGTGAGTGAGTGCCCAGCGATAGATTGGCGCCCTGTCCTGGGTGTATCTGCCCAGCGCCTGAAACGTTCTACCCTGGATGGGCATGGGGAACCCCCCGCCACCCTAATAGAGGATAAAAGCAGAAGATAATAAATGAATGAATGTTCTGTTTGGGGAAATGCAGGTTACAGTGGTTGTTTTACATTTGTGCTTTATTCTGTGTGTTTGGTCGTTTGGGTGTAACTAAAATCAAGCTTTCTTCATGCTGTTTGCTGGAATGTGTTTAATAAAAGAGCAATTCTAACAGATTCGAATGTACTAGCATGATGTGTTAACAGGTTTCAATATAAAAACCTAAAAAAAAAAAAAAAAAGATTAACCCCGGTAGATCTCGATGACCCGTCTAATGGAAAAGTCTCGGGCCAGAAAAGTGTGGGCACCCCTGATCTAGGGAATCGACGGTGTGTGTGTGTGTGTTCTCCCTGCAGGTGAGCCGACGCCAGCAGAGCTGAAAAACTTTTCCCACTTGAGCAGCAGCAGCAGCAGTTCCTCCAGCGGCTCTAGTTCTGACTCTAGTTCCTCTGATAGCACTATTTCGGACTCAGGTTAGCTCATCTCCATTAGCACCTCTCTTTCCACTTGCTCTCCCACCTTTCTGCCCACCTCGGCCCACGAGTCACCCGTAGACGAGGGGTTACAAATAAACGAATGAAAACTAACAAAGAAAGTAGTTTGTTGCGCCCGGAGACGCCGTTTTCTCAAATAATCTGACCGTGCCACCTCTTTTTTTTTACCCTCTGCTGGAGCACCTCCGACATTAATCGCCCATTATACGTGCGAATAATATCGGGTCCTCCGTTATTTGTGTGATAACTTGTGCACTTTTGGGTTGTGAATGATCACACACACGATTTAACAGACTCCTTTAAAAAAATTTAAAAATCTCTGTAATGATTACATTTTTTTTAACAAAAAATTTATCCGTATGTGTGTGTCGGCGTTCAGTGCTGTAGTTTGAAATGGGGCCAGTTAAAGCTCAGTGTGTGTGTGTGTGGGGGGGGGGGGACGCTGTCGGTTACAGCACATGGCACCTTAACCAAACGAATCTGCAGTGTCTGAATCCAAAAAAAAAAGTAGGAAATACTCATTTAGCGGACATCTTTCAGTGTTTTAAAGCCCATAATGTGGGCAAATGTGATTATTTGTGTGTGTGTGTGTGTGTGTATGTGGTTGTGTGAGAGGGTTTTAATTTAGCTTATATTATCCTTATATTAGGACTGAAGAGACGCGAATACATAAGCATTTTTTTTTTGTCTTTATCACTGGCATTTCTTCTCCACTGTCCCTGAAACTATCTGTATTTGGGGTTCGAACCGTCCTGTTGGTCTGAAGTAGGTGGAACGTTGACAGTGGACAGTAGTGGACGTTGACAGTAGTTTTAAACATGGCAAAATTAACACACAGAATTAATAGAGACAGCTCTGTCCGATCACCTTAAATGAAAATCCAATAAAAATAAATAAAAGGAGCATTTGTGAAATAGTTAAACAGTCGATCAGCCGTACTCTTGTTTTATCCCCTAAATAAAACCGTAGTGATGTTTCCAGACACAAACCTTCATGTTCACCTCACCAACAGAAATGTCTGTTCTGCTGTCCGTGCTTTAGTTCTTTTTTCTCTCTTGGCATAAAAAGCAGCGGTCTGTAAAAGGAGGTTGTCATGAATATCATATATAATAATTTTGATTATTTTTTTTATTGGGGTGAGATATGGGGCTATGGGTGTAAAACTGAAATCAGGCACATATAATAACGGCAGTGTCGATGACAAGAGTGTCGTTTTGATGCATCGTTCTCTAGTTTTATATTCTGCAATAAAATGAAGCAATGGGTTTCCAGCCCTTCTTTTGAAATGCTCATGATTCTGGACGTGTTCAGAGAGGCAGAGCTCAGCTTTCTGCTGATTTAATATCTCAGAATCGATGTATAATTAAGAGGCTATGTAATAAGACCTGGTGCTCGTTTGGACTCCTACAGACAGCTCAGTATACCCAAGTAGATCTTTGATATTGAAATGTGTTGATTTTAGCAAATACATTTAAATATTTTTATTAAATACATGAAACTATGACTTGCAGCTCTTCCAGATTTAGGTTGATTTACTGGGTGTTTATCTTTTAGTTCTATATATATATATATATATATATATATATATATATATATATATATATATATATATATATACCGTGGTGTGAAAAAGTGTTTGCCCCCTTTCTCATTTCCTGTTTTTTCACATGTTTGTCACGCTTAAGTGTTTTGGAACATCAAACCAATTTAAACAATAGTCAAGGACAACACAAGTAAACACAAAATGCAATTTGTAAATGAAGGTGTTTATTATTAAAGGAGAAAAAAAATCCAAACCAAACCATCATGGCCCTGTGTGAAAAAGTGATTGCCCCCTCGTTAAAACATACTATAACACCGAGTTCAATTTCTCTAGCCACACCCAGGCCTGATTATTGCCACACCTGTTCTCAATCAAGACATCACTTAAATAGGAGCTGCCTGACACAGTAAAGTCCACCAAAAGATCCTTAAAAGCTACACATCATGCCGAGATCCAAAGAAATTCAGGAACAATTGAGAAATAAAGTAATTGAGATCCATCAGTCTGGAAAGGGTTATAAAGCCATTTCCAAAGCTTTGGGAATCCAGCGAACCACATTGAGAGCCATTATCCACAAATGGCGACGACATGGAACAGTGGTGAACCTTCCCAGGAGTGGCCGGCCACCCAAAATTACCCCAAGAGCGCAGCGACGACTCATCCAAGAGGCCACAAAAGACCCCACAACAACGTCCAAAGAACTGCAGGCCTCACTTGCCTCAGTTAAGGTCACCATCAGAAAAAGACTGGGCAAAAATGGCCTGCATGGCAGAGTTCCAAGAAGAAAACCACTGCTGAGCAAAAAGAACATTAAAGCTCATCTCAATTTTTCCAAAACACATCTCGATGATCCCCAACACTTTTGGGAAAACATTCTGTGGACCGATGAGACAAAAGTGGAACTCTTTGGAAGGTGTGTCCCATTACATCTGGCGTAAAAAGAACAATGCATTTCAGAAAAAGAACATCATACCAACAGTAAAATATGGTGGTGGTAGTGTGATGGTCTGGGGCTGTTTTGCTGCATCAGGACCTGGAAGACTTGCTGTGATAAATGGAACTATGAATTCTCTCTACCAAAAGATCCTGAAGGAGAATATCCGACCATCTGTTAGTGAACTCAAGCTGAAACAAACTTGTGTTCTGCAGCAGGACAATGATCCTAAACACACCAGCAAGTCCACCTCTGAATGGCTGAAGAAAAACAAAATGAAGACTTTGGAGTGGCCTAGCCAAAGTCCTGACCTGAATCTTATTGAGATGTTGTGGTATGACCTTAAAAAGGCCGTTAATGCTCGAAAACCCTCTAATGTAACTAAATTAAAACAATTCTGCAAAGATGAGTGGGCCAAAATTCCTCCAGAATGCTGTAAAAGACCTATTGTAAGTTATCGCAAACGCTTGGTTCCAGTTGTTGCTGCTAAGGGTGGCCCAACCAGTTATTAGGTTTAGGGTGGCAATCACTTTTTCACACAGGGCCATGATGGTTTGGATTTTTTTTTCTCCTTTAATAATAAACACCTTCATTTACAAATTGCATTTTGTGTTTACTTGTGTTGTCCTTGACTATTGTTTAAATTGGTTTGATGTTCTGAAACACTTAAGTGTGACAAACATGCAAAAAAACAGGAAATGAGGTAGGGGGCAAACACTTTTTCACACCACTGTATATATAGTGTGTGTGTGTGTGTATATATATATATATACAGTGGGTTGCAAAAGTATTCATACCCCTTGAACTTTTCCATATTTTGTCACATTACAACCACAAACATAAATATATTTCACTGGAATTTAATGTGAAAGACCAACACAAAGTGGTATACAATTGTGAAGTGGAATGAAAGTTATACATGAATCAACAATTTTTTTACAAATAAAAAACTGAAAAGTGC
>JAFMOD010000303.1:536113-562419 GCA_019802435.1 Corydoras maculifer | reverse complement strand
AATGTCTTTAATTGATCGGGGTGTAATGTCTTAAATTGATCGGGGTGGAATGTCTTTAAGTGACACCTTCATTTATTTGACTTCACGCTGTCCGCTGCCAATATCTTAAGACACAGAAGACACACCGGTCTTTCTTTGTCTCCCACCTTGGTTACAGTGAAGCCAGGCACTACGTTTGCTTCGTTATATTTCCTCGTTTTAATTTTCGGTTGACTTTTGTTTGTCTCATTATCTTCGTCTCTCTCCGCCGTCCCTGTTAAATATTTGTCCATGTTGTCTCTTGAGGGTTTGTCCAGTACACTTAATATCACTTGCTCTGTGATATCTTGTTATGCGCCCCCCCCAGGCACCACACAGGGGGGCGCGCCCCACTATTTGAGAAGCACTGCTCTAGGTGTTGCATGTACTGTACTGTAGGGTGGGGAACCGATTCTCCTAAGTTCATCCCATTTATTTATTTATTTTTTTAAAGAAAGCTCCTCGTTGCTTCTTGATTAAATACAAAGTCCGACTCGAATAATGAGGAGGAGTGTTTATAGTGCTGTTGGTATGTTCTCAGTGTGAACCAGCAGTCCACCAAAGCAAAAGCAGAGACTCAGCCCTGCCCTGAGTCTGCAGAGCTTCCTATCATGGACCAATCCAAAAGCCCAGCGCCTCCTCCTCCTCACACTCCCAGTGCTTTGGACCACAATAGAGAGATGGCACGCAAGAGAGAGCAGGAGAGGCGCAGAAGAGAGGCGGTGAGTACAGATCTGGTCTCTATGGCGCCCCCTTTCCACTGACGTTACAGCTGCGGTCATGCCGTGAGGTTAAAACCATCCTCATCATGTACGGCTGCCTCCTGCCGCCTCGTATGTTCTCGAGAAATAATAAAGTTTTAAACTAAGTGTAGCGGCATGGTGTCTTAGTGGTTTAACACTTTCTCCTCTCAGCGCTGGGGATTCCCGGTTCGAATCCCCATCTGGGTGGAGTTTCAATGTTCTCCCCGTGTCCGAGTGGGTTTTCTCTGGGTTCTCCGGTTTCCTCCCACAGTCCAAAAACATGGATCAATTCAATTGAGTTCTCCAAATTGCCCCATATAGAGTGTGTCTGTGTGTGAGTGTGTGCCCAGCGATAGATTGGCACCCTGTCCTGCATGTATCTGCCCAGCGCCCAAAAAGTTCTCCCCTGGATGGGCATGGGGAACCCCACCGCGACCCTAATATAGGATGAAGCGGACGATAATTGACGGATGGGTTATTTAAGGGGGCGGCACGGTGGCTTAGTGGTTTAGCATGTTCTTCTCTCAGCGCTGGAGATTCCCGGTTTGAATGCCCATCTGGGTGGAGTTTCCATGTTCTCCCCGTGTCCGTGTGGGTTTCCTCCGGGTTCTCCGGTTTCCTCCCACAGTCCAAAAACATGGATCAAGTCAATTGAATTCTCGAAATTGCCCCATATAGAGTGTGTCTGTGTGAGTCAGTGTGCCCAGCGATGGATTGCCCCGCTGTCCTGGGTGTATCTGCCCAACGCCTGAAACGTTCTCATCTGAATGGGCATGGGGAACCCCCCTGCGACCATGATATAGGATAAAGCAGAAGATAATGGATGGACGAATAAACTAACTGTGTGAAAATGCAGCATCTTCATCTAAAGAAAGCCTGGAGTCTGAAACCGATTTGACGAAAAGAACCTGTAGTTTGTGTTAAATGGACCTGATTACGTGGTTCCACCAGACATCAGTTTCTAACCTGGATTCCTCTCTTCTGACCCTCTGCAGCTCTGCTCCATCTTTGACATGACCAGGCAGAGTGACATCATGGACGCCTTTGAAAAGAACCTGGACTAAACAATGACGTGATAGAAGACACGATTTGCAAGTTGAAAAGAAATGACCTCACCTCCTATTGACCCGCTTCTCCTGAACAAAGTGCTAAAAAAACAAAGTACTGTTTAGACGGATGCTGAGGGTGGAACCTGATTCAGATCTTTGTAATTCCTACTTTTTGAACGCTGCACTGAGTTGCCTCCGAGAGTGAAGTGCTCTGTAGATCTTTCGTTTTTGTAACCGTCCGTCTGTCCGTTATCCGTACATCCGGGATGGAGCGCTCGATCAGGCTGATGGATTTGTACGGGACCTTCGGCACAGCCGCAGACCTCTGACAGAGGCGTGGGTGCTCGGTCTGAGCGAATCATCTCATCACAGTGCAGATACAGTCTGAAATGAATAAACCACTCCATTCCCTTTAAGATTTCATTTCTTAAAGCCTGAACGGTCCATGTGCAGTGTTTAAAACGTGTGTGTGTAAGTCTTACAACCCAAGAATTTGCACTTTAAAAAACCAGCAGTTTCCATGTATAATTACTTTTTGGATATAAATGTTGTTAACCTGGTGAAATTGAATAAAAATGTTTCTGTATTTGTTAATTCTTCTTGATCTGATTCTTCAATCATTTATTTTTAACCATTTTATTAAGGAAAAAGAAAACGATCTTTACATACACAGGTATTTCACACGCTTTCCTTATTTTTATTTTTATTTTTACCTCCACCCAAACCCACCCACCCACCATTAAAGGGGGGGGGATAATAAATAAATTAATAATAATAATAGTAAAATGAAATAAAATAAGAATATAATAATAATAATAAAATAATTAAAAATATATAATAATAGTTTAAAATAAAAGTAAATAAATAAAAAGGGGAGGGGGGGGGGTGAACTGTCTCGAAAGACCTAAAGTACAACATGAGGGGAGACCACTTCTTGTAAAACTTTTCTGTTTTCCCCCTCAGAGTAAACCTGGTCTTCTCTTGTTTGAGAAAACGCATCATTTCCCATAGCCAAACTGAAATAGAAGGGGGATCTAGAGACTTCCAGAGGATCAGTATGCAGCGTCTGACCACCAGGAAGGTGAATGACAAAATATCCAAAACAGTGCTGCTTGATCTGATTCTTTTCACATTTTTTTTGGCACAACACTGCAGTTAGAAGCTTGATTTTAAGAGGCCGAAAAGATTAATACAGCCCAAATCTGGTGACCTGATTGGCTACTCTGAATCTCCCCTCATGTTGTGGGTGATGCTCACTGATGGAGAAGGATAACCACTTCAGCCTCCTCCTCCTCCTCCGCTGTGTTTATAGGACAGGCTGCGGATCTGCTGTGACCTTGACCGGTGTGAAATGCTGACTGATGATTCGTTCCCCCTTCACACGTTTCACTCCTTCAATCTAGACCGTTTTGTCATATGGCGGCTTTGCCGCTCAGAACTATTCGATTATGAGTTTATAATAGAAAAAAGGAAAACAAGACAACAAGCTACTTTAATGTATGTCTTGGCCATGCTGCACCACATAATGAGGTCAGAACTTTGAGTACAGACTTATTTATTACTGTTTTCAGTTCTCATGAAAGCGCATGTTAGTCTCTAGGGCATTTCAGACAACAACAGACTTCCAAAATTAACATCCAGCTGGTCGAGGACACTCCTATTTCTGTTCCATCATATTTCTAGTCCGTTTTTTTTAAAAATGCTGCTTGATGCACTTTAAAGCAGTTGTATTCGACTGTATCTTAAAGATGTCTAAAGATCGTAATTGTTTACATTTGTTTTTTTTTCTTCCCTTCTTCCCATAAACTGTATTTGTACACTGTCTCAAACACTGCTCTATTTTTCTTTTATTTTCGTTCTGGGAGGAAAACTATGATGTCTGCTCCGAAACCTCCGTGTGACCTTGAGCATCCCTGTCTCTGAACCTGCCGGTTGCTTAGCAACAGAGTGGCTGCGTGTTTACATCCCACACTTCAGCTTTCCCCGTCTTCTCGTCTTCCTTCTATAGCAGTTATGAGAACAGAACAGAACACAAGTGCTTTATAGTTGTACTGATCGATCCTGTAGTGATCTGAGTAACATGTATCGGACATTATGTTGCACACAATTCTGTAAATCGCTCACTCTACAGAGATCATGGTTTCTTTAGTAGGTCAGAGTTTACAATCTGATACTTTTTGCAATTACACTTTGATCTTGTGGAACTTGCTCCTCAAGGTTTTGCTAAGAACCAGATGATGGGTTCGTACTTTTTTTTGTTTGGAGCTGCAGGCAGTGTTTTTGTTGCATTGTTCTTTAGAGTTGAGAGTAGACCTGACTCTTTAAGTGGTTGGTAAAACTAAAGACTGTAATACCAAAATTACATGCTTGTTTCACCCTATTTCTGGATTGATGCATTTTAATTCATTATTTTGGAACTTCATTGTGTTTAAAGAAATTTTCATATAACATAATTTATGTTCGCGGCACGGTGGCTTAGTGGTTGGCATGTTCTTCTCTCAGCACTAGGGATTCCCGGTTCGAATCCCCATCTGGGTGGAGTTTCCATGTTCTCCCCGTGTCTGCGTGGGTTTCCTCCAGGTTCCCCGGTTTCCTACCACAGTCCAAAAACATGGATCAAGTCAACTGAGTTCTCCAAATTGCCCCATATTGAATGTGTGTGTGTGTGCGTGTCTGTGTGAATGAATGTGTGTCCTGTGTATCTGCCCAACGCCCGAAACGTTCTCCCTTGGATGAGCATGGGCACCCCCCCCCCGCCACCCTAAAGGAGAAGGATAAAGCGGAAGATAATGAATGAATGAACTTTATAATTGTAATATTTTAGTAATCACACAATGAATCAAACCACTTCTGTTATCTGAATGCTGAATATTCATTCATTCATTCATTATCTCCCGCTCATCCTCTATTAGGGTCGCGGTGGGGTTCCCCATGCCCATCCAGGGGAGAACGTCTCGGGCACTGGGCAGATAGACCCAGGACAGGGCGCCAATCCATCGCTGGGCAGAATGCTGAATACTTAAAGTAAAAAAAAAAACTCTTTAATGAGACACAATGAGATTAAAGGTGTTTTCTCCCTCTCATTATTTATATATATATATGAATGTGAATTGTAGGTGTATATTGTAAATTTTAAATGTTACATATTGTGTGTTCTCCCCTCTCATTTTATTTATATATATATTTATTTATTTAGTGAATGTGAATTGTATAATTGTATATTGTGAATTTCTAAAAGTAAAGGTATGTCTTATATAAGGGTTCTCCGTATTCCTCCCTCCGTCCAAAAAACATGGATGAAGGTAAAATGAATGCTCCAAATTGCCCCATATAGAGTGTGTGTGTCTGTTTGAGTGAGTGTGTGCTAGATTTGATAGATTGGCGCCCTGTCCAGCCTGTCTATGGATATATATATATATGTGCGTATGTGTGTGCGTGTGCTGTGGGAATAAACACGGACCGCGTGAGGGGGTTGATGTGGAAACGAATCAGTGTGTCGTTTCTACCAGTGAATCGATACCCCTTCGCTCTCGTACACGAGGAATCGATTCCTCCATGGAGACGTAAGACGACGCGGTCGATTCAGAGGAATCGAGCCGACTCCTAAAGATCCGTTCCGTGAGACCGGGCTTCATCGCGAGGTCACGCTGTCGCTCCGACTCCGAGCCGTCATCATGTAGAGAGAGAGAGAGAGCGACAGACAGACAGAGCGACAGACAGATAGCGGGGGGGGGATGTGAAGATGGCGCGGGTGCTGCTGCTGGCGGTGCGGCTCGCGCTGAGGCTGCGCGCGGCGGGGTACTGGGCGCTGGTGTACGGATGCTGCGGCCTGTGCGCCTGCGCGGCGGTGCTGCGGCTCGGATGGAGCGTGGCGATGCGCCCGGTGCAGACGTTCAGGTGGAGGATGAGGGAGAGTCCGCCGCCCTGTCTCACCGACACGTCGCTGGGGACGCACTGCTACGTCCGCATCAAGGTGAGAGCGCCCGGGTGCGTGTGGAGCATCCATCCATCTATCATCTTCTGCTTTATCCTATACTAGGGTCGCGGGGGTGGGGTGGGCGGGTTCCCCATGCCCATCCAGGGGAGAACGTTTTGGGCGCTGAGCAGATACACCCAGGACAGGATGCCAATCTATCACTGGACACAAACGCACTCTACATGGGGCAATTTGGAGAACTCGTTTTACCTTAAATCCATGTTTTTTGGACTGTGGGAGGAAACCAGAGAACCCGGAGGAAACCCACGCGGACACGGGGAGAACATGGAAACTCCACCTAGATTGGGATTCGAACCTAGTGCTAAGAGGAGAACATCCATCAGTCATCTTCTGCTTTATCCTCTATTGGGGGGGGGGGGGTTATGCTCATCCAGGGGAGAACGTTTCGGGCGCTGGGCAGATACATCCAGGACAGGACGCCAATCTATCACACTCACTCACACACACACACTCTATATGGGGCAATTTGGAGAGCTTGATTTACCTTAAATCCATGTTTTTTCACTGTGGGAAGTTTGGTTCAGTGGTGGTGATAAGTTTTATTTAGGTCATTTTAAACTTGTACAGACCTTGTGTGTGTGTGTGTGTGTGTGTGTCATTCAGGAATCAGGACTTCGGTTTCACTACGTAGCGGCTGGAGAACGAGGAAAACCTCTCATGCTGTTCCTGCATGGATTCCCAGAGTTCTGGTGAGATGTCCCACAGGTGGTAACCATCCATCCATCATCTTCCGCTTTATCCTTGATTAGGGTCGTAGGGGGGTTTCCCTATGCCCATCCAGGGGAGAACATTTCGGGCGCTGGGCAGGACGCCAATCTATCACTGGGCACACACTCACTCACACACACACTCTATATGGGGCAATTTGGAGAATTCATTTGACCTTGATCCATGTTTTTGGACTGTGGGAGAAAACCGGAGGAAACCCACGGGGAGAACAGGGGAACTCCACCCAGATTGGGATTCGAACTGGGAGAACATGCCAACCACTAAGCCACTGTGTGTGGTAACCATGTGTCCAAAAATATTTGGACACCTAGTTTCCAAAGACTGAGCACCAATCAAGCTTTCTGTTTTGTATATGACTGAAGAAATGCATGCTCATTTTATTAGATCAGCATTTGTGTGTGTGAGTGTGTGTGTGTGTGTGAGTGTGTGTGTGAGTGTGTGTGTGAGTGTGTGTGTGTGTGTGTGTGTGTGTGTGTGGTTTAGCTGAATGACAGGACGTCCTGTTCTGCTCAGGTTCTCCTGGCGGCACCAGCTCAGGGAGTTTAAGAGCGAGTTCCGCGTGGTGGCCGTGGACATGCGGGGGTACGGCGAGTCAGACCTACCCCCCTCCACTGAGTCCTACCGGCTTGACTGCCTCGTTACGGACGTCAAGGACATAGTGGAGTACCTGGGTGAGTGCGCACACACACACACACACACACACACACACACAGTGACATGGTAAAGCAACTTGGTTTAGAACATGCCGATCACGTTGAGACCTAACGTGAGACTCTCTTTCCAGGATACAACAGATGCTTCCTGGTGGGGCACGACTGGGGGGGCATCGTGGCGTGGCTGTTTGCAATATACTATCCTGAGATGGTGGTGAAGCTGGTGGTCCTGAACAGCCCTCACCCGTGTGTGTTCGCCGGTAAGATCAAGATCCATCCATCCATTATCTTCCGCTTTATCTTCTATCAGGGTCGTGGGGGAATTCCCCATGCCATCCAAGGGAGAACATTTTGGGCGCTGGGCAGATACACCCAGAACAGGGTGCCAATCTATCACTGGACACACACTCACTCAGACACACTCTATATGGGGCAATTTAGAGAACTCTATTGACTTGATCCATGTTTTTGGACTGTGGGAGGAAACCGGAGAACCCAGAGGAAACCCACGCGGACATGGGGAGAACATGGAAACTCCACCTAGATGGGGATTCCAACCGGGAATCCTCAGCGCTGAGAGGAGAACATGCTAAACCACTAAGCCACCGTTCCGCACTAAGATCAAGATCAAGTAATTTATTTACATCTACATTACATTTGGTCATTTATTGGACGGTTTTATCTAAAGCGACTTCCAAGGTGAGCACGGGGTTAATCACAGCGCCCCCTGGAGCAATGAGGGTTAAGGGTCTTGCTCAAGGACCCACATTAGTAACTTCAGTGGACCTGGGCTTTGAACCCCCAACCTTCAGATTGATAGTCCAACGCCCTGACCACTGAGCTACCGCACCCATATTATTTATTTATTTAGCGCTTTTACTTTTTACAATACATCGTCACAAAGCAGCTTTACAGAATTAAAAGCCTTTAAAACCCCATAGAGCGAGCTGAAGCGACAGCGGCAAGACAAAATTTTAAGAAAGAAACCTTGTGAGGACCAAGACTCAGTGGGGGACCCATCCTCCTTGAGCGGCCGGGCAGCAACAGATGGTGTCGAGATCATGTGACCCGTATTTAACAAATGGAAAAACTCTAACAACTGGAAACCTCTATGTAAGTCCATTAAGGGCGTCCCGCGGGAGCGCCTGTCCAATTAATATCCAGGTTCCATCCAGTAATCGTCTCAGCCGCAGTGCTTTGGCAGAGCCATGGATGAAGATCATCCCCGTAGTCATCAGTTTTTTAATTCAGTTTAACAAACAGTTTAATCGAAACTAAATGTATGTTTTCTGCTATTTTCTTTAGTGCGAAATATTGAGATAAAATTCAGAAATCGGGGCGCGGTAGCTCAGTGGTCAGGGCGTTGGGCTATCAATCTGAAGGTTGGGGGTTCAAAGCCCAGGTCCACTGAAGTTACCAGTGTGGTTCCTTGAGCAAGACCCTTAACCCGTATTGCTTCAGGGATGCTGTGATTAACCCTGTGCTCACCTTGAAAGTCGCTTGGGATAAAAGCGTCTGCAAAATGACCAAATGTAGAAGTTCTGAAGAAATGTCACTCCTTTTGTGAGGTAGGACACCACAATTTTGACCTTGGCTTGACCTTTGAACGCTCTGGTGGTCCGGAGTTCTTCTCAGAATGTCTAAACGATGATGGAAACATGAGGTGTGGTCGGATGAGCCCATATTTCAGTTTGTGTCTCAGTGCCAAAGAGCGGGAACTATCCAGAGGGTTATCAGTGTCGGGCGCAAAAGCCAACATCCATCATGGTGTGTGTGTCTGCATACCCCTGTAAGGGTTCTAATAACTGGATCTTTAAAAACACATCATCCAGTGAAGTCTTTATTACCATCCTCTGCTATTAATAAAAAAAAAACTGTATTTAAAGACTGGGTGGCTTAGTGGTTGGCATGTTCTCCTCTCAGCTCTAGAGATTCTCGGTTCGAATCCCAATCTGGGTGGAGTTTTCACGTTCTCCCCGTGTCCACGTGGGTTTCCTCCGGGTTCTCCGGTTTCCTTTCACAATCCAAAAACATGGATCAAGGTCAATTGAATTCTCCAAATTGCCCCATATAGAGTGTGTCTGTGTGAGATCATGTAGGGGAACCCCCCCGCGACCCTAATAGAGGATAAAGCAGAAGATAATGGATGGATGTATTTGAAGACTATATAGTAAATAATGTACATGTAAATGTGAACAAAGTGGTTGTTGATATTTTTTCTTGACCCTTTCCTCTCGTCCCTTTGATCTCTCTTTAGATTATGCGCTCCGTCACCCGAGTCAGATGCTCAAGTCCAGTCACTTCTTTTTCTTTCAGCTTCCTCGGTTCCCCGAGCTCATGCTTTCCATCAATGACTTTAAGGTGAACAGTTTCCTCAATTTTTGGCCCCGTTTTGCATTGAGGTGACGTTCTAAAGGTGGCATCATGTCCAAATATTACAGCCATGCTGCCAAAAGTATGTGGGGTGTTTTGTAAAATGCTTTAAAAAAAACAAGAAACCAAATATTTTCAATAAAGGCGCAAAAGCCGACATCTGTCATGGTATGGAGGAGAATGACTGGCTTATCCACAAAGGGTCTGTCAATGTTAAAGTGGAAGCCGGTGGATGGAGAAAATAACATAAGTGGGACTCATAGGACAGACGTTAGGACGGTGCAGATGTTAGTCCTCTGCTTCTTTACCACAGGCACTGAAGAGTTTGTTCACCAGCCGAAGCACAGGGATAGGCCTGAAGGGTCGCTGGCTCACCCCTGAGGAGCTGGAGGCTTATCTGTACGCCCTCTCGCAGCCTGGAGCTCTCACAGCTGCTCTTAACTACTACAGGAACATCTTCAGGTGAGTCCCAGCTCCATGTTTCGGGGCAGGAGACCTGGATGAAGGGCATTTGTAGGTTCTCCATCTGTTGCTGGGACTTCTTCTCATTGAGACATAAGTAACATTATTAAGTATTAGGATGTCAGTGAGGGTTACAGTATAGTTTGAGCCACTGGCACTCGGTCAGTGTGGGTGTGGGTGAGTGTGAGGGTGGCAGCCTCAAAGCCTGGAGGTTTGAACCTGGGTTTGATTCCCGGTTGGGGTTCTGCATGTCCTCCCTGTTTACTTCGAGGCCTCTGATGTCTTCCTACGTTCTGAAAATGTGCTGATGGGAATATCGTTGGTCCTAAATGACCCCTGTGATGATGTCACTGATTCTGTGCAGAGGTTTGACCTTCTAAGTCGACGAGCAATCTTACAGTTGTGTATTTATAATGTGTCTATATGTATGTGTGTGTGTGTGTGTCATGAAGAAAGTGTATATCAACTTTTTGTGTGTATTATATATTATTTTTTTATGTGTATAGTGTGTGTGTGTGTGTGTGTGCATTTTATGTGTCAATGTGTGTGTATAATGTGTGTGTGTAATATGTTATATGTGTGTGTTTGGTGTGGGTCCATAATGTCTGTCTGTGTACATTGTGTATTTGTGTGTCTGTGTGTTGCAGCTTCCTTCCCCTGCCGCACACCGAGGTGCGCGCCCCCGTTCTGCTCCTCTGGGGCGAGAGAGACGCTTTTCTGGAGCAGGACATGGCCGAGTCCTGCCGTCTCTACATCCGCAACCACTTCCGGCTCAACATCATCTCCGGCGCCAGCCACTGGCTGCAGCAGGACCAGCCGGACATCGTCAACACGCTCATCTGGACCTTCCTCAAAGAGGGAGAGGGCCGCAAGACCTACAGGAACTGAGGACGTGAAGCGGCGCGACGTGAAGCGGCGAGACGGGGGAGCTCCAGAGGTTCGGGTGGAACAGTAGAACGTTTGCTTTTCATTTCTGTCTTCACGTCTTTGCACATGACATTTGCCTTAAACCTGCCGGTGAGCACATTCGTGAAAGCCCGTGGTCCGGCGACTCGTCGTGTGTGGTGCCTTTCTTTTTCACTTTGAACTCGTAAACCGTGTTGAATTCGAGCCGCGATCGTGACAAACCCCCTCCACCTCGACTTCAGGTAGTGTTGTCTCTGGTAAATCTCGTTGCCCCCCCTCTGTTTTTCTATCTGGACGATCCTCCGCGCCGTTGTTTAACTTTGTGATTGTTTTAAAGGCGATGTTTAAATATTGTGCACTTTTTTTTTTTTTTGTATCTCTTCCTACACGCTGCGCACAGGAACGTCTCAACCGCACCGTTTACGTTTTATAAGTGAATAAATGGTAACTGGAAGCCTGTCTGCATTCATCTATGACCTCGTGCAGTGACATGCAGCCTCGCGTGGAGCTTACCGGGGGTCAGGCACTGATGTTTGGTTGAGAAAACGTGATACATAAAGACCTTCCCAAAACTTTTGCTGGAAAGATAAAACAGTGTAGAATAAAGCAATATTCTATAACCTATAATAATTACTTTATCATCTATGCTATATATATATATATATATATATATATATATATATATATATATATATATATATATATATATATATATATGGGCGGCACGGTGGCTTAATGGTTGGCATGTTCTCCTCTCAGCACTAGAGATTCCCGGTTCGAATCCCCATCTGGGTGGAGTTTGCATGTTCTTCCTGTGTCCGCGTAGATTTCTCTACGTAGGTTCTCCGGTTTCCTCCCACAGTCCAAAAACATGGATCAAGTCAACTGAATTCTCCAAATTGCCCCATATAGAGTGTGTGTGTGTGTGTGAGTGAGTGTGTGCCTAGCGATAGATTGGCATCCTGTCCTGGGTCTATCTGCCCAGCGCCCAAGATGTTCTCCCCTGGATGGGCATGGGGAACCCCCCGCAACCCTAATAGAGGATAAAGCGGAAGATAATAGATGAATGAATGAATATATATATATATATACACACATACACTCTGTTCTCTAATGGTCAGGACCCCAATAGTACCGCCACAGAGCAGGGGTTATTGGGTGGGGGCATTATTCCTATCCCAGCAGTGTCACTGAGGTGGAGAAACAAAACTCCAGCAGCACTGCTGCACTAAACCCCCCCCTCACCACATCAGTGTCACTGCAGAACTGACATTAAACAATCCACCACCCAAATAATACCTGTTCTATGATGGTGCTGACCAACAGAGAACCAACAGGGGACTAACAACAACAAAGAACACAGATGGACAACAGTCTGGAATTATAGAACTACAAAGACCATCTATATGGTAAGTGGAGGACATAGACAATAGAGCAAGAAGGGGGCGTGGCCAAACTTTGGCCTGTACTGTATATATTTCATCTTATAATTTCATATAAAAGTAACTTATGCGAAAAATGGGGTTAAAAGATTTGTTAAAACCAAATTACAATATAGAGTATATTGTAATAAGATTGTAGCCAAAAGTAAATACGGGAAATAAAGGTTATGATTTTAACCTTTATAATTAAGAGAAAAAAAACAACCTTCATAACATTAATAAATTACCGTAAAGCTTTTCACTCGACTGACTGCAGTTTTAAAATAGTGCTGTACAATTTATAGGTCTCATGTCGCCACCTGGTGGTAAATGGACCAAATGCAGAAATGTTTTGTTCACTGCATTAATTCAGCTTCATTATTAAAATAAAAATATTTATAAATTAATTTAGGCGGCACGGTGGCTTAGTGGTTTAGCATGTTTTCCTCTCAACGCTGGGGGTTCCCTGGGTGGAGTTTCCATGTTTTCCCCGTGTCTGCGTGGGTTTCCTCCGGGTTGTCCGGTTTCCTCCCACAGTCCAAAAACATGGATCAAGTTAACTGAGTTCTCAAAATTGCCCCATATAGAGTGTGTCTGTGTGAGTAAGTGTGTGCCCAGCGATGGATTGGCGCCCTGTCCTGGGTCTATCTGCCCAGCGCCCGAGACGTTCTCCACTGGATGGGCATGGGGAACCCCACCGCGACCCTAATAGAGGATAAGCGGAAGATAATGAATGAATGAATGAATAAATTAATTTATGTTCTAAAATTAAAAAATAAGTATCTTTAAAAGGTTTGTAACAAACAGATAAATACAAACAGATAAATGTGTAATTTACATAAAGGGCCAATATTTTTATGGTGCGATTTTAAAATCGAACACAAGAGGGAGACATACACCGCGCCAAAAAGCTGAGCTTTCTCATTCACGTCTTTCACTGAGGTGGCACGGTGGCTGGGGCTGGGCTGGGGGGTGGCTCCAGGTTCGAATCCCAATCTGGTTGGAGCTTCCATGTTCCATGAAACCCGTGTGGGTTTCCTCTGGGTTCTCCGGTTTCCTCCCACAGTCCAAAAACATGGATCAAGGTTAACGGAATGCTCCAAATTGCCCCATATAATGTGTGTCTGTGTGAGTGAGTGTGTGCCCAGCGATAGATTGGTGCCCTGTCTTGGGTGTATCTGCCCTGGATGGGCATGGGGAACGCCCCCCTCCCCCCCCGTGACCCTAATAGAGGATAAAGTGGCTGCGACCCTAGAGAGGATGAAGGATAAAGGATATAATTAATGGATAGATGGATGGATCTTTTACTAAGGTCTGTATTAGACTTTAATTAACTCATTATTTATTTATCATTTGAAGAATTTGATTACATTTAAAGTTCAGTTATAATCCAACAGTTTAAAATTTGTAATCCCGGTTCGAATCCTCACCTGAGTGAAGTTTCCATGTTCTCCCCTTGTCCGTGTGGGGTTCCTCCGGGTTCTCTGGTTTCCTCCCACAGTCCAAAAACATGGATCAAGTCAATTGAGTTCTCCAAACTGCCCCATATAGAGTGTTCAGTGATAGATTGGCGTCCTGTCCTGGGTGTATCTGCCCAGCGCCTGAGACGTTCTCCCCTGGATGGACATGGGGAACCCCCGACACTAATAGAGGATAAATCGGAAGATAATGGATGGATGGATGGTTGTGTTGTGGCGTTTGAGGGATGTGTTCTGGTGAGCAGATCCAGCGTCAGTCAGACGTCTGAATGGAACTGTGGAAAGTTCCTGTGAACGGAACATTACGATGTGCTTTAACAAATCTAATGTGTTTGTTTAAATGCTTCTCAGGACTAAAGGGATGGGGCTTTTGAACGAAATAAATAAAGAAAAGCCCATCAGACGGGATGAGAGTGTAAATGAAAGGTGGAGATCTGACGGCGAGGTGGAGGTTTCATGTTCGCGCCTCTCATCTCGTCTCTGAACCTCTCGGCTGGCAGGTGATGAACCGGGGACGTGATGCTGCGCCCGGATACATATGTATGAGTGCATTCTCATTTACCTTCAGCACATCAAGCCGCTCTCTTCTCTTCCCACCAAGACGTCGAGCGTCTGCAAAACAAAGTTCTCCGTCGCGGCGCCGCCTCATTAACGGCGAATCACGGCCTTGACGTTTACACTGTAAGCAGGCTGTTCCCTTCCCCTCCGAGCGGAACGCCGCGTTTCAGAGGCAAGCCATGAAAGACGTGGCAGCAACACTGCACTTAAAACAAATCAAATAAACAAACACACACACACACACACACACACACACACACACACACGTTAACAACCCCAAAATATCCTACACCTCATCTGATGGAACAAAACGTCTTCGCCTGACAGTCTCGTTCCTTCAGGAAATTTATTTTGAACCTGCTGCATAAACAAAATGAGCGCTTATGACGGTCTACTCTGCTGATGCTGGAACAACATGCCAGATTTATTGTCAGAGCCTCAGCAAAAATTGTTTTTTTTTTTAAAGCACAGATCGTCCCGAACCGAGGGGAGCTGCGGCTAAGGCTAAAAGTTTGAATCCCCCGAGGATGAGGACTTTAAATCTGAACCCATTCGTCTCGCTTCATACCACGACACCTTTCAGGCGGCGGAGAAATCGGGGTATGCACTGCGCTCTACGCCACGCGTCATAAGTTTGGAATTGAGAGACGTGAAGTAGTGCAGAGGTTCCCGGGTTCGATTCTCGACCTTTCTGTGTGGCGTCTGCATGTGGGGCAGTGTTGGCACGGTGGCTTAGTGGTTAGCACATTCTCCTCTCAGAGCTAGGGATTCCCGGTTCGAATCCCAATCTGGGTGGAGTTTCCATGTTCTCCCCGTGTCCGCGTGGGTTTCCTCCGAGTTCTCCGCTTTCCTTCCACAGTCCAAAAACATGGATCGAGGTCAATTGAATTCTCCAAATTGCTCCATATAAAGTGTATATGTGTGAGTGTGTGTCCAGTGATGGATTGGCGTCCTGTCCTGGGTGTATCTGTCCAAAACGTTCTCACCTGGATAGGTATGAAGACACCCCCCTCCCCCCCGCATCATAAGTTTGGAATTAAGAGACGTGAAGTAGTGCAGAGGTTCCCAGGTTAGATTCTTGGTGGAGCAAACGCAGGACCTTTCTGTGTGGCGTCTGCATGTCCTCCCTGTGCCTCGGTGGGTTTATTCCAGGGTCTTCAGTCTTTCACATCTAAAGACATGCTGATAGATAAAGTAGATGAATCCAATTAAATTACAATCGTCACTTTTTGGCAGATGCTTTTATCCTGAGGAACTTAATGTTTGGCATGGTGGCTTAGTGGTTTAGCATGTTCTCCTCTCAGTGCTAGGGATTCTCGGTTTGAATCCGCATCTGGGTGGAGTTTCCATGTCCTCCCTGTGTCTGTGTGGGTTTCCTCCGGGTTCTCCGGTTTCCTCCCACAGTCCAAAAACATGGATCAAGTCAAATGAGTTCTCCAAATTGCCCCATATAGAGTGTGTCTGTGTGAGTGAGTGTGTGTCAAGCGATAGATTGGCATCCTGTCCTGGGTGTAACTGCCCAGTGCCCGAAACGTTCTCCCCTGGATGGGCATGGGGAACCCCCCCGTGACCCTAATATAGGATAAAGCGGAAGATAATGAATGAATGAATGAATGAAAATGTTTGGGATCAGGACACGAGGTCTGAGGTCATTCAGGACACAGTCTGCCCTGGAGCAATGAGAACTCAGGGCCCTGCTCAAGGACCCACATTGGGAACTTTAGTGGACTTGGGATTTAAACCTCCAACACGATGTCAGTCGGCCCACTGCTGCCACTGTCCCACTGCCTCCACTGCCCCCACTGCTTCCATTGCCCCACTATCTCCACTGTCCCACTGTCCCACTGCCTCCACTGCCCCCACTGTTTCCATTGTCCCCACTGCTTTTATTGCCCCACTACCTCCACTGTCCCACTGCCTCCAATGTCCCACTGCCTCCACTGCCTCCCATCCCCACAGTCGCACTACCTCCACTGTCCCACTGCCTCCAATGTCCCACTGCCTCCACTGCCTCCCATCCCCACGGTCGCACTGCCTCCACTGTCGCACTGCCTCCAATGTCCCACTGCCTCCACTGCCTCCCATCCCCACGGTCGCACTGCCTCCACTGTCCCACTGCCTCCACTGTCCCACTGCCTCCACTGTCCCATTGTCCCACTGCATTCACTGTCCCACTGCCCCACTGCCTTCACTGTCCCACTGCCTCAACTGTCCCACTGTCCCACTGCCTCCACTGCCTCCCGGCCCCACTGTCTCCACTGTCCCACTGCCTTCACTGTCAAGCTGCATGTGAGACAGAAGTGGTCCACAAACAAACGCATTAATATATTAATATATAAATATAAAACACTGTTAGATATTATGCAATAAAGTACAAACTCCAACAAAGCTGAAAAAACACTGCGTGTGTAACTGAGGTGTAGCCTCGGCTGTACAGGACTCTAAAAACCCGTCCTTGATCAAATTCTGACCTCGAGGGTGTTAAAGTCTGTTCCCGATGATGTCCATGATGGTGAAGGTACGAGGTCCCTCCAGATGCTGTCATCATGCCAGGACCCTGGTGAAAACCAGATGCCAAGGACTGGGTCTCCGTAATCAACCAGATTCCAGAGAAATCTAACCTTCAGTTAAAGCACGTTTAATCCTGGAACACACTTTACTTCTTATCCTCATTTAATTATTTAAATACAGAACTTTATTATTATTAATATTTGAAATATTTGGAATTGATCTGTTTGATGCAAAATTTGTTATGACGGCACCTGAAATCGTTAATGTCTTATTTCAGCTAATTTTATTAAAAATACACTCAATTAAAAAAAAAAGAATGACGGGGCTAATTTTTCATCATATTGACATAGTTGTCTGTGCAGGTGTGGCAGGTGTGTGCAGGTGTTTGCATACATGGAGGTGTGTTCAGGTGTGGCAGGTGTGTGCCCGGTGTGTGTTGGTGTGTGCAGGTATTTGCATGCATGGAGGTGTGTTCAGGTGTGGCAGGTGTATGCAGGTGTGTTCTGGTGTATGTTGGTGTGTGCAGGTGTGTTCTGGTGTGTGCAGGTGTGTGCTGGTGTCTGCAGGTGTGTGCCAGTGTTTGCAGGTGTTTGCAGGTGTGTGCTGGTGTTTTCAGGTGTGTGCAGGTGTGTTCTGGTGTTTGTTGGTGTGTGCAGGTGTGTGCTGGTGTTTGCAGGTGTGTGCTGGTGTGTGCAGGTGTGTGCATGTGTGTTCTGGTGTGTGTAGGTGTGTGTAGGTGTGTTCTGGTGTGTTCTGGTGTTTGTTTGTGTGTGCAGGTGTGTTCTGGTGTTTGCAGGTGTGTGCTGGTGTTTGCAGGTGTGTGCATGTGTGTGCAGGTGTGTTCTGGTGTGTGCAGGTGTATTCTAGTGTGTGCAGGTGTGTGCAGGTGTGTTCTGGTGTTTGTTTGTGTGTGCAGGTGTGTTCTTGTGTTTGCAGGTGTGTGCTGGTGTTTGCAGGTGTGTGCATGTGTGTTCTGGTGTGTGCAGGTGTATTCTAGTGTGTGCAGGTGTGTGCTGGTGTTTGCATGTGTGTGCTGGTGTGTGCAGGTGTTTGCATGTGTGTGCTGGTGTGTGCAGGTGTTTGCAGGTGTGTGCTGGTGTGTGCAGGTGTGTGCTGGTGTTTCCAGGTGTGTTCAGGTGTTTGCTGTTGTTTGCATGCATAGAGGTGTGTGCAGGTGTGTGTAGATGTGTGCAGTTGTTTGCAGGTGTATGCAGCTGTGGCAGGTGTATGCAGATGTGTGCATACCAAGAAAGCATACATACTCCTGACTGTCATGGGCTTGTGCTTAAGGAACCAGCCTTGCAATCTGAAGTTCCCCGTCCCAGTCCCACCAAGTACTATAGCTGAAGTGCCATTGGGCGAGGCACTTAACCCTAATTGTAAACAGGGCTGCCCACTGCTCTTGGGCATGTGTGCTTATTTCACTCAGTGTGTGTGTATATGTGTGTCACTGCACGAATGGTTTAAAAGTGGAGGGCTCACTCTTCTGTGTGTAAGGACAGTGGGCGCAATAGGTCACTTTACTTTATAAGGGACAATTTGTTCTGAGATATGGTTCAGCTGGCCCTCTGCCATCACAGGCAAACTACTCTGAGTGGCTCATGTGCCCTTAAACAACCCTTGTTCCTATCTGGTAAAGATATGGCTAATGTCTGACTCTAATCCAGTCATCTTTTAATCAGGAGTGGTTTGTCCAAGCGCCAAGCAGTCCATTTGGCAAATAGCCCCGATTCGGGGTCAGGGTAACTTTAGTATTTGCTTTTAGTGTGTGTGTTGCACTGATAGATCAGAATGGATCAGACACGGAACTTCTGATGTGATTCTTCAACACTTCAGTGTGGATCGTCCCATCACCTCAGAGCGTTTTATGATTGTATTACGAGAGCAGATTGTAAATTGTCGTACATGTGATTCATTTCCGTAGAACGTTTCCGTGAAGCATCGTTTTGATGCTTCACATGTTGATTTCATAAGATTTTCCGTGGGTTTCCTCCAGGTTCTCCGGTTTCCTCCCACAGTCCAAAAAAGATGGATCAAGGTCAATTGAGTTCTCCAAATTGCCCCATATAGAGTGTGTCTGTGTGAGTGAGTGTGTGTCCAGTGATAGATTGGCGTCCTGTCCTGGGTGTATCTGCCCAAAACGCTCTTCCCTGGATGGGCATGGAGCCCCCCCCTTCCCCCCCCCATAGTAGTGACTCAAAATTCGACTTTACATCTATTTGAGACCTAGGTTTGATGTTTAAAATAAGTATTTTAACGTAACCCACTTATAATATGTCGATTTTTTTCGCTTTTACACGAATCAAAGTGGGGGCGGCACGGTGGCTTAGTGGTTTAGCATGTTCTCCTCTCAGCACTGGGGATTACCGGTTCGAATCCCGATCTGGGTGGAGTTTGCATGTTCTCCCCGTGTCCGCTTGGGTTTCCTCCGGATCAAGGTCAATTGAATTCTCAAAATTGCCCCATATAGAGTGTGTGTGTGTGAGTGAGTGTGTCCAGTGATAGATTGACGTCCTGTCTTGAGTGTAACTGCCCAGCGCCCGAAACCTTCTCCCCTGGATGAGCATGAGGAACCACCCCACCCCCCTAATAGAGGATAAAGCGGAAGATAATGAACGAATGGAATGGATGGATGTTTGGAGATTTTGTGGATGGAGATAATTGTTTAAAATGCTGTAGCTTCAAAATTCGGTTGATTCATGTCCCCGAACGTGACTCAAATGCGACTCTACATCTATTCGAGAGCAAGCTTTGATGTTTAAAATGTTTAAAATAAGTATTTTAACGTAACTCACTGTTAATATGTCGACTTTTATACGATTTAGAGTGTTTCGAACCGTTTGACTCCCTATGTAGGATTCATTGAGGGAGTCGGCTCCACACGACTCCACAATGACAGCTATCCCGCTCCGCGTTCCGCCCACACGCAGGCCACACGCAGGCCACGCCCCCCGCACTCAGACCACGCCCCGCACGCAGGCCACGCCCCCGGCAGCGCGGCGCGGTCGGAGCTGGGATGCTGGGTTAAAAGTTTTTGGGAGCCGCTCTCTGACTCTCATGTCCGGCGCTTCGGTTGGAGGTGACACCGCGCGTCGCCCCGGGGAGCTGACGCCGACGCCGACGTCCTAAACCGCGGGGTTACGCCGAGAGGAGCCGGGCTTGTATCGACCGACGGAGCCGCGGAGGCGCAGCGCTGGAGACCCGCCGGTGAGTCGCGCCGCTGGGGCAGATGTTGACCTGCTGCCCCTGCCCCTGCATTCAGCCTGCAGCGCTTTAATACCCAAGAAAACTAATAAACTAGTTTAGGTTATAAACTAATAAACTAATAAACTTTAGGTGGTTGATCGAGTTTCTATTGCGTTGCAAAACGGAGATGCAAACGCTTTTCTGTCGATCCCTGCAAAGACGATCCGTGTAATCTATACACCCCCGAGTCCCGAGTGACAGTTTGATCCCCGACCGACTTTCAACTAAACAATAAAAACTATCGGATGCATGTTATAAGTTTGCGTGGTGTCTGGGAAAGCACGTGATCGGTGACAGTATTTATATTGAATGGCACGCGGTGGCGTTGCAGGGCGACAGCGGTGCATTGATTGCAGGATTTCCGTTGTGTTTGATTATTTAGTTAGTTTGTTTAGTTAGTTGGTGATTGTCGTACGTGTGATTCGTTTCCGTGATGCATCTTGTTAATGATTCACGTGTCGATTCCAAAAGGTTTAAAGAAGGTAAAGTCGAGTGTCAGGTGGCTTAGTGGTTTAGCATGTTCTCCTCTCAGCGCTAGGAATCCCCGGTTCGAATCCCCATCTGGGTGGAGTTTCCATGTTCTCCCCGTGTCCGCGTGGGTTTCCTCCAGGTTCTCCGGTTTCCTCCCACTGTCCAAAAACATGGATCAAGTCCAAATTGCCAAAATTACCCCATAGAGAGTGTGTGTCTGTGTGAGTGAGTGTGTGCCCAGCGATAGATTGGCGCCCTGTCCTGGGTGTATCTGCCCAGCGCCCGAAACTTTCTCCCCTGGATGGGCATGGGGACCCCCCTCCTCCGCGACCCTAATAGAGGATAAAGGAATAAGCTTAGGATAATGGATGGATGGAAGTCGAGAGTGTGAAGGGTTTGGGTTCTAAGCCGAGTTCTCCTCCACATGGGGCTGATCTTCAGTGTGGGGCAGGTTCTGTGTTCTCTAGCTCTCAGATTCACCTGCAGTTCAGTTGCTAACCTGTGGTTTGGTTTTATATGGTTAATGATGTAGTTGAGGGGGTTGGTATGTTCTCTCCTCTCGTGTACGTGATGCCTAAGTCATGGCAGCAGGTGGATTTTGAGTGTGTGTGTGTGTGTGTGTGTGTGTGTAATAGGGCAGGTGAACGACACTGTGCGTTGTTTGTTCCAGCTTTATGCGGATGGGTTCCAGGTCAGTTATGACCTTTATCAAAAGGAAAATAATCAGTAAATGATTAAACGCTTTATTTGTTCTGCATCAGTTTAGCTGAAATCAGAGTTTGGTAATAATATTCATGTGAGTCTCTGTCTTAACCGTGTTGTTGCCCCACCATGACCCTACAGTTACCCGTCCATAACTCTACGGTTAACCCACCCTAACCCTATGGTAACCCCACCATAACTCTATGATTACCCTACCATAACTCTATGGCAACCTCACCATAACCCTGCGGTAATCCCACTATAACCCTATATTTACCCCACCATAACACTAGAGTTACATCTCCATATCCCTAGCCTCTGTCTTTGCCGTGTTGTTACCCCACCATAACCGTATAATTACCCCATCATAACTCTATGGTTACCCCACCATAACCCTAGTTACCCCACCCTAACCCTACTGTAATCCCACCATAACTCCATGATTACCCCACCATAACTCTGGTAACCCCACCCTACGGTAACCCCACTATAACTGTATGATTACCCTACCATAACCCTACGGTAACCCCACTATAACCCTACATTTACCCCACCATAACATTATAGTAGTTACCCCACCATTACTCCACCATAACACTAGAGTTACCACACCATATCCCTAAAATTAACCCACCATAACCCTACGGTAACCCCACCATAACCCTATGGTATCTCCACTGTAACTGTATGGTTACCCCACCATAACCCTACAGTTACCCCACCCTAACCCTACTGTAATCCCTTCATAACTGTATTATTACCCCACCATAACTCTACATTAACTCCAATATAACTCTACATTTACTTCACCATAACTCTAGAATTACCCTACCATATCCCTACATTTACCCCACCATAATCATAAAGTTGCCCAACCATAACCCTATGGATACCCCACCATAACACTATAGTTAACCAACCATAACCCTGCCTATACCCCATCATAACCCTACGGTTACCCCATCATGACCATACAGTTACCCCACCATAACTCTGTCCATACCCCACCCTGTGGTTACTCCACTATCCCCTTCTGTAACTCTGCTGTACACAGTCTGTTCTCTGACCGTAACCCCTCTGTAACCTCTCTGTAACCCCTCTGTAATTTGTTACTTTACTGTAACTCTATTGTAAACCTTGCTGGATTTGTAACCCCGCTGTAACCCCGTGCACCCCCCTCACCTCTCTGTGAGGGTAATTCGGGGCTGAAGCAGAGATTCTCTTTTTCTTTTATTTCTTTTCATCGGTGTGACGTGTTCGAGGTCTCAGTGAGCCATGTTAGGAATTTCATTAAACTAATAAATGAAAGAATGTGGACGTTCTCTTCTCTCAGGGGATCAGAACCAACATGTTCACCCTGTCTAATGAAGGAGAACCGCAGAAAGAGAACAGAGAGTGTGTGTGTGTGTGTGTGTGTGTGTGTGACTTTAACCTGTAATCACTTTTTAATCACGCTGATCCTGATCATATTAAAGCTTTCTCATGTGAACTCTTTATTAAAAGTACTTACTGTTTTAACTTTTGGAGTCAGAACCTGAATGTGTCGCTTAAAAGAGAACCGAGAGCCTCAAACTTTATTAAACATTTAAATAGAATAAATATATCCATCAATTCATTATCTTCCGCTTTATCCTCTATTGGGGGGGGGGGGGGTTCCCCATGCCCATCCTGGGGAGAATGTTTCGGACGCTGGGCAGATACACCCAGGACAGGACACCAATCTATCGCTGGGCAAGAATAAATATAAAATGTTAAAATAATAAATATAAAATAAAATGAACATTGGCTATCACAGTGGCGTAGTGGTTTAGCATGTTCTCCTCTCAGCACTAGGGATTCCCGGTTCGAATCCCAATCTCGGTGGAGTTTCCATGTCCTCCCTGTGTCTGTGTGGGTTTCCTTCGGATTCTCCGGTTTCCTCCCACAGTCCAAAAACATGGATCAAGTCAATTGAGTTCTCCAAATTGCCCCATATAGAGTGTGTCTGTGTGAGTGAGTGTGTGCCCAGCGATAGATTGGCGCCTTGTCCTGGGTGTATCTGCCCAGCGCCCGAAACGTTCCCCCCTGGATGGGCATGGGGAACCCCCCGCGACCCTAATAGAGGATAAAGTGGAAGATAATGAATGAATGAAAAATGAACATTATAAATATTATTATTATGATGATTATATCTGTTAGGGATCATAATTAACACAGAGTGCGTGTCTGTAGTTTCGGACCCGGTACGCTGCTCTCTGTCTGTGGCTGTTACAGATCCGTTTGTTTTCTGGTGATCTGGTGGTACTGGGTTCTGCTGTGGTTCTGCTCACTTTAGCCGAGTTCTGTTTACAGGAAACAGTTCAGAGTGTTTTTAATTATGATCAGATGTTTAAGATCAACTTCATGGTGATGAAATGGAAATCAGCTCACACTCTGCCATGTGTTCTCTACAGCGAGAGAGCGAGAGAGAGCGAGTGAGAGAGAGCAACCAGACGAGAGACACACAGAGCCAGAGACACAGAGGGAGCGAGAGACACTGAGAGACACGGACAGAGCGAGAAACACTGAGAGACACGGACCGAGCGAGAGAGAGCAACAAAGCAAAAGACACAGAGGGAGCGAGAGACACTGAGAGAGCGAGAGAGAGCGACCAAGCAAGAGACACAGAGAGAGAGAGACACAGTGAGCGAGGCACATAGGGCAAAAAAGAGAGAGAGAGAGAGAGAGAGAGAGAGAGAAAGCTAAGGGGGGGGGGAGAGGATCTGAATTGAATTGATAAAGCGAGAATGAAGAGAGTGAAAGAGAAAAAAAATTTAAAGAGAGTGTGTGTGAGAGAGTGTGAGAGAGAGTGTGTGTGAGAGAGTGAGAGAGAGTGTGTGTGAGAGAGAGTGTGTGTGTGAGAGAGAGTGTGTGTGTGAGAGAGAGTGTGTGTGTGAGAGAGAGAGTGTGTGTGTGTGAGAGAGTGTGTGTGTGAGAGAAAGAGAGAGAGAGAGTGTGTGTGTGTGTGTGCGAGAGAGAGTGTGTGAAAGTGTGTGAGAGAGTGTGTGTGTGTGAGAGAGTGTGTGTGTGAGAGAAAGAGAGAGAGAGAGTGTGTGTGTGTGTGTGCGAGAGAGAGTGTGTGAAAGTGTGTGAGAGAGCATGATTGTGCATCAGTACCGGAGCAGATTCAGCTCCAGCTTAAATATAAGTGCATTTCTAAAACATTCTTAACTATTTTATAACTTCGTTCATCAAAAAAAAAAATACTGCTGCGTGACCTCATGCGTGACATCATGCGTGACATCATGCTTGACATCATGCTTGACATCATGCATGACATCATCACTGCAGTTCAATTAGAGATCTGTAGATCTGTGGGTGGCTCAGAGACGTCAGATCAAACGTTCCCAAAACGCAGGGTCCCATTGTGTTTCTGTGGACAGAGAGAATACACAGGGTTCCCAAAACCATGACACACACACACACACACATACACACACACACACCACGATTAAGTCCCCCTCCACATGTCCTCCTCGGGTTGGTTCATCGTTGGTTGTGTTTTTTTGTAACCTGGCAACCAACTGTTGACAACTGCTTCCTGTTTAGCATACACGCCTTTTGTTCGTACGTGAATGTTGATGAAATGAATTTCTAGGTTTTAGACCGAAGACTTAAAGTGAGAATGAGATTAAATCTGCATCTGAGTTTTAAGACCATTATATAAAAAAATATTATTATATTTTAATAAAAAATATTATTAAAGACGCATCTGCTGCTGGACAAACTCTGTCTTCCTGTCATTGTGAGGCAGGAGAGTCTCACTCTCGGGTGCCTTTGATCTCACACACACACACACACACACACACACACACTGCCAGGAGGATTCCTCCTGGCAGGTTGTGTGTGTGTGTGTGTGTGTGTAAGTCAGAAGGGTGAGTTGGGAGATGAATGAAAAGCAGAGGGTGCTGACCCGGGTCAAGGTCCCGTGGATGAGGAATTTTGTTGCGATCCTTTAAAAGCTCTTGCATGTCCCGCAGTTCGCCGGGTTCCTTAAAGGGCTCTTTGTTCCTCCTGCAGCTGTTTACTGAGAGAACCGGAGGAGGGTTCTGGAGATCTCTTTACCTTATCGAGGGAATGATGAAAGAGGGAGATTATTGGAAACTGGTCAGGAATCAGGAATCCGATCTGAATTGGAGCTGATGACGGAGGAGCTGAATGCCTCCTAATCACCGCGCTTGTCTCCGAGGCCGTTAGAGAACCAGATAACCAGAGAACCAGAACCGGTCGCTCGGGAGGCTCTGGGGGAACTTGGTGCCTGCGGGGGCTTTTTTTTTCTGATCAGTGAGGGGAACCGGCACACAGCTCCGGGTTCTTTGTGGTTCTTTAGAGTTAGGATTAGTGCAGGTTCTTGGTTAGGATTAGGATTAGTGCAGGTTCTTTGTGGTTCTTTAGAGTTGGGATTAGTGCAGGTTCTTTGTGGTTCTTTAGAGTTAGGATTAGTGCAGGTTCTTTGTTAGGAGTTGGGATTAGTGCAGGTTCTTTGTTAGGAGTTAGGATTAGTGCAGGTTCTTGGTTAGGATTAGGATTAGTGCAGGTTCTTGGTTGGGGGTTGGGATTAGTGCAGGTTCTTGGTTAGGAGTTAGGATTAGTGCAGGTTCTTTGTGGTTCTTTAGAGTTAGGATTAGTGCAGGTTCTTTGTTAGGAGTTGGGATTAGTGCAGGTTCTTGGTTAGGAGTTAGGATAAGTGCAGGTTCTTTGTTAGGATTAGGATTAGTGCAGGTTTTTGATTGGGGGTTAGGATTAGTGCAGGTTTTTGATTGGGGGTTAGGATTAGTGCAGGTTCTTGGTTGGGGGTTAGGATTAGTGCAGGTTCTTGGTTGGGGGTTAGGATTAGTGCAGGTTCTTGGTTAGGGGTTAGAATTAGTGCAGGTTCTTGGTTAGGATTAGGATTAGTGCAGGTTCTTGGTTAGGATTAGGATTAGTGCAGGTTCTTGGTTAGGATTAGGATTAGTGCAGGTTCTTGGTTGG